>JABUQX010095818.1:2500-7500 GCA_015478945.1 Trachelipus rathkii | reverse complement strand
TGGAACATTCTCGAACGAAGTTAAGCTTTCTTGAGCATTTTCCTGAGAGACTCCGATTCCTTTAAGTAAAAGTTTGTGATCCCGTCTATGAAAAATTCATCCCTCTGAAGAGTGAAATTTTTGGAGTTTTTTTTATTATGAATGACTCTATTATCTTTCTATTATTGGTATCTTGGGCTGGTACGATGATGTTAGAAGAAATAATGTTAATTTTGTAATTGTTATTTTGTCTGTGCTGGACTAACACAGCCCACAATATCTTCAAATAGAAATTAAAACATTAAAAAACATTTTTCTAAAACTAAAATATCCCTTAAAACATATCAGTAAATCCTTAAGAAAAGCTAAAAATAAATTTCTACACACTACAACTACTAATGTTAATTTCACCAATATATTACCGGTCCCAAATTTACAAAAATCAGTCATATGTAGATTCTTACCAAATAACATAAACACTGTAAAATCTAATAACATGTACTAAAACCTACAAATACATAACAAAACAACGATTCAGGCACATATAAAATTAACTGTCATGATTGTACCCCCTATTATATAGGAGAAACTAATAACTTCAAAATAAGGTCAAACCAGCATAAAAAAGATCTAAAGTTTGATAACCTATCATTTTCGTTAGTACAGCACTGACAAAATAACAATCACAAAATTAACATTATTTCTTCTATTATCGTACCAGCCCAAGTTACCAATGATAGAGTCATTCATAATAATAAAAAAAATCCAATAATTCCAATCTTCAGAGGGGTGAATTTCTCATAGACGGGATCACAAACTTTTACTTAAAGGAATCGGAGTCTCTCAGGAAAATGCTCAAGAAAGCTTAACTTCATTCGAGAATGTTCCATCAATGAAAAGTGTCACAGTCCGACCAGGTTGCCAGCTTATAAATAAAAAATAGTTAAATTCATTTCAAAATTTTTTTTTATATAATTCTTAATCCTGAAGAAGTGAGACGAGCATGTCCACGAAAGCTCGATTGTCTGTAATTAGTGTTAAGTTGCAATAAATTATAATGTATTAAATAAAAAATTATTTAAAAAAATTATTTTACCTCAAGGGCTATTCAAATCAATATATATATATATATATATATATATATATATATATATATATATATATATATATATATATATATATATATAATATATTATATATATATATATATATATATATATATATATATATATATATATATATATATGCTATATATATCAACAAGTGGGTATTGATTGTTTTGTTGTGTTATGTCTTGTTGTATTAACATAGGAAACAGCAAAGTGATAGAACCAATACTAGGGAAGTTTGTTACTCACTTCTGCTGGCACGAGTATATGCGTTGTCACATATGTAATTTATATATATATATATATATATATATATCTATATGTGTATCTTTCTATATTTACATATATATATATATAACATATATATATATATAATATATATATATATATATATATATATATATATATATATATATATATATATATATATATATATATATATATATATATTTTATATATATATTTTTTATATATATATATATATATATATATATATATATATATATATATATATATATATATATATATATTTTATATATATATATATATATATATATATATATATATATATATATATATATATATATATATATATATATATATATATATATATATATATATATATATATATATATATATATATCCTAATGGTGTTCTTCTATTTTTTCAGAAGCTTTAAGTTACACTTAAACCTAATGAGTTTTTACACTTTTTCAGTAGTTATTTATCGATATTTTTAAATCTTGAGGTTTTAGATTTTTAATTTTTTATGGATATATTTAAAACATATAGTGTATTTACGTTTTTTTCAATAGTTATAATAGTTGTATTTAAAAGTTCTGTAGTTTTTTATATGCTTTTCAGCAGATTTTATAGATATATTTAAAACTTATAGTTTTTACTGTTTCTACCTTGTTTTTATAGATATTTTTAAAATTAACAGAGTTTTAAAGAATTTTTTCGCAGTTTTAATAGATTTATTTGACACTTATGGAGTTATTCAGGATTTACAGCCTTATAGTACTGTTACAAGTGTTTTTTTTATTAAAACACGTAATGTTTATGTTTTTTCAATAGATATTTGTAGCTATATTTAAATCCTTTGGAGTTTTTACGTTTTTTTCAGCAATCTTTAATTGATATATGTAAAACATATGATATTTTTACGGGTTTTCAGGTGATTTTTAAAGATATATTTAAAGATGATGAAGTTTTTAAGTATTTTTCTTAATTTTTTAGATATATTTAAAATATGAGGTTTTATTGTAGTTTTTCGTAATTATAAATTGCAGTGTTTTACGGTACTATTTTTAGGACAGTATTCAGTTTTCATAGAAATTCATTTTCTAATTTAATTTATTATGAATTGTTTTTTTTTTTAAACTTAGAACATGCGAATCGAGAATAAAGAATCTTATTTAATTATTTTATTTTATTTTATATTATTTTATTTTATTTTCATTTATTTTACTTAATTTCATATTATCTTATTTTTTTTTATTATATTTTATTTTATTTATTTTATTTTTCTTTTATTTTAAATTACCTCCTTATTTTACATTATTTTATTTCAATTGGAAGTGTAATTTTAAAAAGCTATAATGTTTTTAAAGTAGAATATATATATATATATATATATATATATATATATATATATATATATATATATATATATATATATATATATATATATATATATATATATATATATATATATATATATATATATATATATATATATATACAGAGGTGGGCACGATCCGTTACTCCGTTACTCCGTTACTAACGGAACTAGTTTTTTGAGTAACGGAGTAACGGACTCGTTACTTTTTCTTTCATGTAACGCTCTGAATAAGTTCCGTTATTTTTTCCTCCGTTACTTTATAGTCCGTTACATTTTGCTCGACTTTCTTTGAATGTTGAAATATCTTGCTCGCCATGATCACGGATCCAAGGGTAGAGATTAAGAAAACTGCATACTATCGTATTATAAATGCAAGAGATAGGGGAACAATGAGAAGCTTTGAACTTTCAACTAATATTAATTTCAAGGCTACTAACTATACCAACATGATTGACTTTGACAAGGAGATAATAGCCTTCCCACCACTCTTACAAGACCTATCTAATGATGATCTACTTTGGGCTAAAACAAACCCACTTGATCTTCCTTCGCTTCCTTGTCACACCCAAGAGGTTGAACGAGCAATTAGCTTAATCACTAAGGCCTCAGAAGACAGGATTGGTTATGAAAACCGCCATACATACATATATATTGAATGTTGCAGAATCTAGAAAAACTATACCAACTTTCCAGTCTAAATACCAATGGAAATAGTTATAGAACACCACTGTAATAATAAATGTAAAACGCTAGTACTTGATTTTAGTATACAATATTAAATTAATATTACAGTATTAATATAATATTAAATATAAAATGCCAGTATTTTTATTTTTATAATATGTTATAATATTAAAGTATGAAAAATTAAGATATTAGTATCCTATGTCATATTTCTTATTCATATTGTAGGGGTAGTGGCCCTTCAAGGAGTAGGGAGAATTGCATAACCAATTACAATATTTCAGTATATCACACAGTTTTCTATACTAAACTATATATAATACATTATAATATTAAAGTATGAAAATAAATATAATTTCAGTATCCTATGTTATATTTCTAATTCATATTATAAGGGGGTCATACGAGGTAGGGGGTTACATGGCAAAATATTTTAGCATATCATAGTTTTTCTGTATATAAACTAAGTGCAAGGGTGTGAATAGGTTCTAAATTTGTTTAATATATATATATATATATATATATATATATATATATATATATATATATATATATATATATATATATATATATATATATATATATATATATATATATATATATATATATATATATACATACATTGAAATTACCGGTGAAATGATCAAGAACGGAGGCGAGATTGTGTTTGATTGGATTTGGAAGTTGTGTAACAAAGCGTTTATAGAGAATAGGTATAGTTCCGAGGGATTGGAGGAGAGCAGTAATAATGCCTTTACATAGGGTAAGAGAGATAAGGATAACTGTAGGAATTATGGGGTATTAGTTTTTTAAGGGAAGATATACAGTATACTGGTATTTTGGTCGAAAGAATTCGTCGTGTGACTGAAGGACTGATTGTGAAGAACAAGGTGCGTTTAGAAGTGGTATAGGATGTGTGGATCAAATCTTTACATTGAAACAAATGATTGAGAAAATGAGAGAGAAGAAGAATAAATTGTATTTAGGTTTTATGGATTTTGCAACAGGCGTATGATAGGATTAATAGGGAGGCTCTATGGCAGGTGTTATTGATATGGTGTTGGTGGTAAGCTTCTGAATGGAATCAAAAGTATGTATGACGATAGTGAAGCGTGTGTAAGAATAAATGGAGTTGAAAGTGATTGTTTTAATATTAATAGCGGAGTGAGACAGGGATGTGCTATGTCTTCTTGGCTATTCAATTTTTATATAGATGGGGTTATGAAAGAATTAGAGGTGGGGATGGCAGGGAATGGTGTTAGAATGATGAAGAATGGAAAAGAGTGGATGGTGCCCTACCTATTATATGCGGATGATTTGGTTTTGTGTGGCGAATCTGAGAGAGTTTGAGAGGATTGGTAGAGAGATTTGGCAGAGTGTGTAAAAGGAGATATTTGAATGTAGACGTAGATAAGAGTAAGTTTATTGTTTTGAGTGAGGACAGTCCTCGGTGTGAAATTATGTTAGATGGTGAGCAGCTGGAACAAGTGTCTGAGTTTAAATATTTAGTATATATGTTGGATGAAAAGGGAACGGATGATGCAGAGTGTAGCAGGAAAGTTGTGAATGGCAGGAAGGTGGCTGGTGCAATTAAATCGTTTGTG
>JABUQX010095817.1:30000-35000 GCA_015478945.1 Trachelipus rathkii | reverse complement strand
TATATGTTGATAAACTTCTGCAATGCACGCAGTGGATATACGTATTTGATAATTGGATTAAATTATCATTATATATATATAATATATATATATATATATATATATATTATATATTATATTAATATATATATATATATATATATATATATATATATAAAGTAAAAAGAGGAAGATAAATAGAGTATCAAAACTATCAATTGAAGGGTTTTCAGTCTAACAACTAAATGGCTTACTAACTTTAAATGTCAATAAATCAAAAACTAGATATACTAGCATTGTGAAACTGGTACATTAGTTAAATTATATGATAATTAATGCATATATAAAGTTCATTGTCAATTCGACTAATAATAATTAACAAAAGTAGATGAAGTTTGATGTTCTAAAAATATTCAAAGGTAAAAAGTCGAAACAACGATATTTTTCACGATTTTATATATATATATATATATATATATATATATATATATATATATATATATATAATATATATATATTTATATAATATTATATTAACTATATATATAGATATATATAATAATATTATATAGATATACATATTATATACGATAATATTATATAGATATTATATATATATATATATAATATATATATATATAGTATATGATAATAAACATATATGATATATAGATGTCCAGATAATATATATAATATATATATATATATATATATATATATATATATATACATATATATATAATATATATATATTTATTTATTTTTTTATACAGGTGCTTTTTGTTTTAAAACTCAATTTTTTGATATATATATATATATATATATATATATTATTGGAAATGTTCTTGGCAGAACTTTCTAAAGTGCAAATTAGAACAGTTAAGTGAACTGCTCACTCCAATAAAGAGGGTTCGCCTATTAAAATTAAAGTTAAATCTAACCTATAAGCTTAAATATTAGCAAAATAAAGAAAAAATAACTCACCATATATATTCATAAAACAATAGTTTAAATCAAAATTTCCAAATATAAAACTTGGAGGTTGCCTTGTATAGTATAAGGCTTAAGGTAGTGTATAAGTAGTTGCGTTACTAGTTTAGGCCTACATATAGAATGCCATCCTGAGTACTCGGTTCAAAAACTTAAAGTAAGGTATAAGGATTTAGAGGCTAGAGAAGAGTTAGAATAAAAAACAGAAAAGATAGAATAGACCTAACTGCTAGTCCTGCTAATTCAGAATATAAAGGGTTAGGACCAGCTTGGAAAAAGAGACCTTAACATAAGTTTCTATGAACAATTCCTCATCTTTAATAAGGCAAAAAATACTTTGGCCTAACTAGAACTAATGTTAAATAATATAAATAAAATACTTTACTCAGTTTTAATGTATATACTTCAACAAGTAGCATAATGCTACAAAATAGATCAGAGATATATCAGCTCACATTTAACTTAATTGACTCTCAGTTTGCAAGTGCCTCATTTTTAAGTTTCAAAACAAACTTTTGGTGTTGCCAAATTAAATACATTTTTCCAAACCAAGAAAGTCTCTAAATCTTAATGTAAAAACACAGAGAGAGACAAGAAATATTCTTAAATTTTTGTAACTATTTTAAATCCCCTACTTCAATAGAAAATAGTTAATAGCAAAATAGGAAGGTTTAATACAAGAATAAATATTTCTAACAATATATAAACTCGCGGCAAATTTATGCGTTCTCCCGTAAACATAATTTAAAAACTCTTTCAATATCTGGGAAATGTAGGGGCTATTGTTTGCGTTGTTTATTTGAGTTCCATACTTAACTCTAGGAGTGCTGCACAAGGTTATAAATGTATAAACCGTATGAAACGACATTGTGTAGGGAATTAAATGGCATAATGAAGAAAACGAAAAAAATTCGGATATGATGATTTTGTTAATCAAACAATATGCTACAAATTACATTGTGAAATGCAGCATATAAGGTGTTGATAATGTTGTACCCCCTCTGGCCCTTCCTACTCGCTCTAAGGCGATTCGGCGATTGTTGAAAATGATGCGTGAGAGATAGTCTCCTGCGGGATGTTGTCCCATTCTTCCGTCAGAGCGTTTGCAAGCCCTTTGAGTATGGACGGAGCATGTTCACGAGCTCGAACTGCCCACCCACAATTCCCAAACATGTTCAATGGGTTCATTGTCCGGGCTTTCGCCAAGGAATGGCCAGGGAGTGCTGATCACTCCCTGTTGTAGGCTACCGTTGCACGACGCTGTGCAGTGTGCGGTGTTGGCGTTGTCAGTAGAGTAACAAATAATGAACGCAGGCCAATGAGGGCGCGAAAAAGCCACTAATCTCTTGGAGGATGTCTTCCGAATACCTTCAGCCGTTAGCGTTCCTCTGTCATGGATATTGCAATGCTCGTGAGAAACCCAAACAAGATGCCCACCCACACCATCACAGAGCACCACCAAAAGGAATACCTGGGAGATATTGCAAGCAGGGAAAAGCCGCTCACCTGCACGGTCACCAAACTCGGCCCGACGTCCATTCTGGTCCAGTTGTAGTGTGAACTCAACTCATCTGTGAAGAGTAATTTTCATGAGCGAGGTCCCAATCTCCAACGCTTGTGAAAAAGTGCAATATGGCAACCGAAGCTCCCTAGTCAGGAGAGGGCAATGAGAGCCTTCTAGAAGTTTCCACGTTCATTCAGTCGTCTTCTCAATGCACGGTCGGAACTGGACTCACGTTGACCTCACGGAGCCTGTGTTGCAGCTGTACGCTTGTTTGGAAAGCGATCACGAAGCACTACCAGATGGAGGAATCTTTATCCTCTTCGGAGTCACCCTGGGGCGGACCCTACCATGTCGTCTTACGCTGCTGCCAGTCTCCCTCAACGACGAAGAATTCGAATGACCGTCAATTGGTTTACCCAGGCCGAGCCACCGTCCTATTGAATGGCCTGTCCGGCAGTTGTGATAATTCTGATGGCAAGCTCCTCCTCTCTTACGATGCGTCTGTCCAATTGTGCAGTCTTTTGTCAAGCTACGATTACACATAGGGTTTGTTTGAGGTATTGGTTGGTCTTCCATCCTTGTTATCCTATTGAACTACTTTCGGATTTCGTTAATTTGGTAATAGATATATATATTAATTTTTTATTTAATATATATATATATAATTTTATATTATTTATAAATTTATATTATAGAATATATATATATATATTTATATATATATATATATATATTATATATATATATATATATATATATATATATATATATATATATATATATATATATATAATATATATATAATATATATATATATATATATATATATATATATATATATATATATATATATATATATATATATATATATATATATAGTATATATATATTATATATATATATATATATATATATATATATATATATATATATATATATAGTATATATCTATATAGTATGTATATACATAAATGTTTTTATATAATTATGAGTTTGCGTGAGTGGTTATATATTAGAATTGGTGGTTTTAAAGTGATATGTTAAGTTGGGGTGGTGGCAGTCACCAAAAACCTCAAAAATATTAACATGAGACATCTCTGAAGATAGTCCATTAAATGAAATTTCCTTAGCAGGAGAGAGAGATTATATCAAGACGAAGGTATTAGTACTAGTTCCATGTAAACTTTTCCGGTTAGCAAAGCTATATCAAAAGAGTCGTTGTGTCACGAGAATTTTGTTGACTAAATGCTGCTATTTAGCACTTTTTTTGGAGACGGTTTAGAAATGATTCATTTTGATTTAATTTTTTTTTGTTAAAACGTATAAGAATTAAGTCCTTTTCTCGGAAATAGCAATATTAAGAACGATCTGAAATTAAATAAAAATATGTAAAAATATACTTTTTTAAAGGATACTAGTAATGGCTTTTCGTATTATTAGGATTTTTTTCGGCCCTATTCTGTTTTACGACTCCGTCAGTTTTGATTTTTTTTTTTTTTTTTTAATAATTGCTACTATATGATACCAACAATGAATTCAGTGGCGTAACTAAGGTCAGTTGCGCCCCCCCGCGACTTATTTTGTGCGCCCCCTTTAGTCATGGACGGGGTGGATAGAGTTTTTGGAACTTGAATGACAAGAAAAGTTTTCTTATAATATATATAATAATATATATTATATATATATATATAATATATTATTATATAATATATAGTTATATATATATATATATATATATATATATATATATATATATAGATATATATTTACGAAGAGAGAGAGCTTGTCCTATGGAGTTTCATCGAAAAAGTGCTCATCCCTCTTGCCGCCGTGCGCCCTCTCGACTCTGCGCCCCCCGCACCGCGGGGCTTGCGGGGCGTTATTTACGCACTGAATGAATTTCAGGGTTTGGTAACGACATGATCAAAATTTCGAAAATTTTAAAATAATTTTTATAAATTACATTTATGTAAATATTGTTTCAAAAACGGAAATATCTCGAAAAGTACGACACTTACAGGAAAAACCAATTACATATTTGAAATCAGCGTTATAAAGCTATTACAAAAATGTAAAAAAAAAAACAATTAGGGGGCACGAGCCGACGGGGGACAGAGGGGGGACGTTTTCCATACCCTATAGGGGAGGGGCGGAGGAACCCCGTGACACCAAATCCAAAGAGTTGGAGGTTCCGAAGACCCTCCCCGGAGGGGGGAAATAGTCCTACCCTGTCGTTCCCCGGAAGGCCGAGAGACCCCGACTCCTGCCATTTTTGCGGTTTACCCTTGGGTATTCCTTTAGTTAAAAAAAAAAAATTAAAACTGACAGAGTCGTAAACGGAAAAGGTCGTAGTATATTTTTGAATCATGGTCCGTTAAACTAAATTGATGGTTTAGCGATCATGTATACTAGAAATATATTTTAAAAAACAAAACAAAAAATAATTCAAAACTGAGGGAGTCGTAAAACAGAAAAGGTCCTTTTTTTCTTAACACAAGGCTAGTTAACCTATCGTTTGATCGCTCAT
>JABUQX010095817.1:0-20000 GCA_015478945.1 Trachelipus rathkii | reverse complement strand
TTACAAAGTTGCCATCTATCAAATATCAGAGGCGCGTTGTATAACTGCAATTTCGCATCCGTAGCCTTCCTTCTTTTCGGAACTGAACTAAATGCTCATACATGGTAGCGTCTTAGTTGATTTTGACGTTGCGGTTTAGGGCACTGGAAGGTGGACCTCGACCCAGATGGCTAGTCAAGTATATTAACTAGGATTAAGAGAAAGCTAGATAATAAACAAGTCAGTGTTCTGCGCAAACTATTGATGCAGGTGGCTTGCCACACTTAGCGTAACAGATCAAACAAGACACTTTCGTTTAAAGAAAGTAACAAGAGAGCCTTGGTATATCATTATTGAACTGAACTTTTTGTTCGATATAGAGAAATTACAGTGGGGGATCTCCCTCATACTTCCTCGTTTATGTTTGAAGAAATCCAATAGAAGCCGAGCTTGATTATCTTGTATGTGAATTTTTGACAGATGTTCTTGTAATCGAAAAGGTTTCATAGCTTCGTTAGACAGAGTCTTCTCACATAAAAGGCACATTGGCAATTTTTCATTCGATGGAAATGGAATGAATCCATATTTCAGATACTCTGACGAATATTGCCGACACTTCTTTTTTGCTTGAGACATAGTGTAATAATCACACGTTCACACGAAAACCACATCCAACACACGGATTCCTATGAATAAAAAGCTTAAGGCACGATTTCAAAAAGGAGCCAAATTTGCGAAAAGTAACGCAGTCTGGCATCTCTGGCTTAAAGCTGTGAGTGTGTGAGGGGTATCTATAGTTTTTCTGGACGCTTCTGGCAAAACTTCCACGATTTCGAATATTATATATATATATATATAATAATATATATATATATATTATATAATATATATATATTATATTATATAGTATATATATATATATATATATATATAGATATATATTATTATAATAATATATATATATATATATATATATATATATATGATTTCTCATATTCTAAAAAAAACAAAATCATCAACTTTCCTGCTGATAAGTTGCCAATATATATTTTTACTCATTTATGTATTTTCACTCTGGAGAGACTTTGTTAATCCAAACACATACAACACACACACATATAATATATATATATATATATAATATATAGATATATAAATATATATATATATATATATATATATATATATAAGATATATATATAATATATATATAATAATATATATATATATATTATATAATATATATATATATATATAATATATATATATATTTATAGAGGTTATTTATTCTATACATATATATATATATATATATATATATATATATATATATTATATATAGTATATATATAATATATATCATATATATATATATATATATATAGATTTTCTATACTGTATATATATATGAATTAACTTTATTTTTAATCTCCCCTTACCGCCCCCTCTTCAATCCCGCCCTCCTACCCGCCCCCCCCATGAACGCCCCCGCATCAATACCGCCCCCTGGAAATTCGTTTCGCCCCCCAGGGCGAGTACCAACCCCCGTTAATGAGAACCACTGATGATAAACGTATGTTTTTATGCAACCCCTCCCGTTTGATTTATAATATAATTTTGCTTGTATATTGAATGGAAAAATGTAATAAATTTTACGAAACTACCACTAATTATAAAACACAGAGTTGGGTGTTATAATGGTCGTGTTCTTCCTTTCAACGCCCTAGCTCAAAACCGGTTATTACATTAAAAAAGCCATATTTAAGAACCCCATTTTATAAATATAAATACCATTACTGAGATGGGTATTTGAAGAAACACTATTCTCAACAATGCCACATTTAATAAAACCCAATTTAAAACGTGATAAACCGTAACCGCAAGCCTAGACTCATCAAGTCATGAGGAGAGAATTACTCATGAAATGATGGTACGGAATAGATAGAAAAAATGATGAGGACATCAGAACTGGGAAAAACAGAACAGGGGTGAGAAGTCTATGATTAATGTTGATGAAACGAAGATTTCGACACCTAAATCGTCATGTAGAAGTGAAAGATGTCCTTGTGCGTCAACTTGAATTCGTGTCACATCTTTATGATTAATTAATTAAATTTAATAAATATCAATAATAAGTTATCCAACGAGGCAGTGTACGGGGAGAGGAGAAGGGGAGACGGTCGTTAAGTGCCAGGTACCTCGATCTCTCTCTTCTAGTAGCTAGCTAGGAGATGTACATCCATCCGCTGCTGAGCGAGAAAGGCATCACGGAACGTAGTGTTACACTTGAGCTTCTGCACCAATTGCTCTTTACGTGTTCCAGTCACGGAGGTTGAGGCGGGGAGAATAAATAGCAGATACTGAAGACAACGATCCCTACTCTGACCTTGCGCTAGTCGTATCACGCGGAGTCGTCCATGTTTTGCCAAACAGTATCTATGCCGCTAAACACGCCCACCACCGGGGATCCTACACCCTCGATTTGAATTGATTGCTATACGCCCCTCGCCCTGCTTGTACTACAACAGTCATTAATACGTCCAAAGTAATAGAATATCGTGAGGAATAACTGTTAATATAAAAGAAGGTCTGGCAAGGCGGGAACCAAGCTAAATTAGCAAAAATGGAGGGTACATGACGATAAAGATTCAGATAAGCCAATGAACAAAATGGGAATTAAATGTATGTTAAAATTAAATATAATTGTAATAAATGGACGTATACTAAGTAATGACGTTTGTGAATGTCATTTACATTTACTTCAAATTATGCTAAATGGCAACAAAGAATGACGTTGTATGTCGTCATTCACATTCAAGGTTCAAAGTTAGGGTTGAACATACATACTATATACGATACAAAAGGGTACATTAAAAAACTTAACGTCACAATGGACGTGACCTTGGTGCAAAAGATAAAATTTTAACAGTAAATGACCCTAATATAAAGGGTCAAATAGTATTAGTAATATGATCTTAATATATAAAATATTAAATAGTATCGGTAATATGACCTTAATGTAAAAGGTCAAATAATATCAAGTACGACCCTGAGATTCAATGGTATTAAGCATGACTTTGACGAGGTCAGTTAGTATCAAATATGACAGTAGTAGGACACACAGCAGGCACTATAAATTGAGCTCGAGTATGCACACACATATCGAAAAATCGATACCTGCAGGGTATCGATTTTGAGTCGAAATTTCGATTTTTTTACGCACGCGAGCATACACACACATAGGTTACGCGTCCGTGGGCCCCCCGTAAGGGGTCGCTGCCCCCCTAAAATTTAAATGATCGTAGAAGGCTGAAATTTGGTGATAGGATTCGGAGCCGGATTCGGATTCGGAGTCAGCAACGGTGCTGGGTCCAGTGCGGTGCCGAGTTATTAAATATTTGTATAATAATACGATATTGGTGTCTTTATATATGTTATCGAATCCGTAGATCTCGAATATGAGGGTTATAAGTTCGTAATTGGTGTCGTGGGACCTCACCCCCGAAGGAAGGTCCCCAGAAAAAATGAACGAAATGCATAAGAGAAGTGAAAAAAGGAGTCGGAGTCGGAGTCGGAGTAAGAGAAGGAAGGATTCGGAAAAGGAGGAGTCAGAGGAGTCAGAGTTGACAACGGCACCGGTGATGGCTCCGAGTTAGTAAATATTTGTATAATAATACAGTATTGGTGTCTTTATATATGTTATTGAACCCGTAGATCTCGAATATGATGGTTGTAAGTTCGTAAAGGGTGTTTGGGGACCCCCCGTAGGGGGATCCTCAGAAGAAATGCACGGAGCGAGAAACATAAGAAGATGGAGGAAGGAAGAAGGAGGAAGGATGGAAGAAAGAGTCTGAGAAGGAGTAAGAGTTGTTACCGATACCGGTGCTATACCCGGTGCCGTGCTGAGTTTGTAAACATTCGTTTGCTATTTTATTTCATGTTTCATTTTACATTTAATTTTTGTTTTCAATTTAATTTTTTTAATTTATTTTCAAATTTTTATTATTTTTTTTATTTATTATAATTTCTTTTGTTTAAAAAATATAACTTTTACTAAAAATTTTATGCTTTTCATGTTTATAACGCTGAAAATTTTCGTTTTTACATACCCTAAAGCAGTAAATCAGAAAATCAGTAAATCAAACCACCCACCCTACCCTCCCTACCCTTCTGTAATCTATTGATCTATTGATTCAAGTCATATTTTTTACTAATATTGTTATGTTTTACATACCCTAAAGCAGTAAATCAGAAAATCAGTAAATCAAACCACCCACCCTACCCTCCCCCACCCCTCTCTTATTCTATTGATCTATTGATTCAATCATATTTTTACTAATATTGTTAGTTTTACATACCCTAAAGCAGTAAATCAGTAAATCAAACCACATACTTTACCCTCCCCACCCATACATGATCTATTGATTTATTGATATATTGATCTATTGATTCAAATCATATTTTTAATAAAATTGTTATGTTTTACATACCCAAAAGCAGTAAATCAGTAAATCAAACCACCCTCACCCCGCACCCTCCCTCCTATCCATCCATGATCTATTGATCTATTGATTCAAGTCATATTTTTTAGTAAAATTGTTATGTTTTACACACCCTAAAGCAGTAAATCAGTAAATCAGTAAATCAAAACACCCTACCCAGTACCCTCATACCCATCCTATGATCTATTGATCTATTGGTTTCATGTCACATTTCGAGTATCATTTCTGGAATAAACATAACATAAAACAAGTTCTTTATACCACTGACCAACGAATATATCTAACGTCAACAAATTTTCACATAATAAATCTAACATAGAATCACCTGAACTAAGAATATAATGTACAACGACAAACCTAACACACCTTAAGCACGAATAAACTGTTAACATTAACAAAGTTTCACACTTAACAAAAGTAAAGTAACTAACATAACATACAAAAACGTTAGCCGTATTCATACTTTGTCAAGCATATCTCTAACATATCAATGTTAATTTTACATTAGCATGGTAAGTATTTAACAAAAATTTATCATAACCTTGTCAAATGTATCATACTGATCAACAAATATGCTAAACGTAACATAACAGTTTTCACATTAATAAACCTTACATAGCATCAACTGAACTAAGAAATAATGCACAACGACAACCTAACACACATTAAGCAAAAATAAACTGCTAACATTAATAAAGTTCCATACCTAACAACAGTAAAGTAACTAACATAGCATACAAAAAACGTAACTTATTCCCACTTTGTCAAGCATATCTCTAACATAACAATGTTAATTTTCCATTAACATGGTAATATTAACAAAAATTTTAATGCATAAACCTGTCTAATTATCATACAGACCCAAGAATTTATGCTAATGTTAACAACGTTTTTTACGATTAACATAGTAATATTAGCAAAAATTGATCATACCCTTACCTAACGTATCATAATTTCCCGAGACGAAGAATTGCAACATAACAAAGTTTTATCCAAACATGACATAAAAATGAAGTTCTTTGAATAAAATATCATCGTAAAGTGTAATAGTTTACTGATCCTACAGCAGTAATCAGTAAATCAGTAATCAAACCATCAGCCTTCCCGACTCCCCTCCCACCTTTCCATGATCTATTAATCTATTGATCTATTGATTCAGGTCACACTTGGTATCATTTCGGATAAACATAGCATAAAAATAATAGTTTTTTAAATACTAACCAACGAATGTATAACGTACCAAAGTTTTCCCATTAATAAAGCTAACATAGGATAACCTAGACTAAGAATATAATATACAACGCCAAAACCTAACACCACCTTACGCCCCGAATAAACTACTAACATTAGCAAAGTTCCGTACTTTAACAACAGAAAGTAACTAACACAGCAGTGTACAAAACGTAACCTATTCACAGTTTTTTTCAAGCACATCTCTAACATATCAATGTTAATTTTACGTATTAACATGGTAAATTTAACAAAAATTCATCATAACCCTGTCTAATTATTATACTGACCAAATATATATGCTAACGTAACAAGTTTTTTACATTAACATATAGTATATTTACAAAATTTATCATAACCTTTTCTAACTATGCATAATACCCAACGAATAATTGCAAACATAACAAAGTTTTATCCAACATAAACATAAAATAACAAAGTTTTATCCAAACAATAACATTAAAAATAAGCTCTTTGAATAAAATACCATAGTAAAGTGTAATAATTTACCGATTTTAAAGCAGTAAATCAATAAATCAGTAAATCAAATCACCAGCCACTCCACTCCCCTCCCACCCCACTTTCATGATCTATTGATTTGCTGATTCAAGTCTTATTTCGAGTATCATTTTGAATAAACATAACATAAAAATAAGTTCTTTATATACTGACTACAAATATATGCTAACGTAACAAAGTTTTTAACAATAAAGCTAACATATCTTAACCTGAACTAAGAATATAATGTACAACGGACAAACCTAACATGCTTACGCACCAATAAACAGCCAAACATTAACAAAGTTCTATACTTAACAACGTAAAGTAATAACGATTACATACAGACGTATGCCATTTCACCCCCTTTTTCAATCCATCTGTAACATATCATTGTTATTTTTACCTTAACATAGTATTTTTAACAAAAAATTATCTCGTTTTTATCATAGCTTTAAAAATTTTATAACTTTGAGAATTAATAATATCATGTGTACATAGAGATAAAAAATTATACTAAGAGCTGGAGCTGGAGCTGAGCTGGAGCTGCGAGCTGGAGCTGGAGCTGGAGCTGGAGCCTTAGCCGAACAATTTAAAAATAATGAACCGGAGTTGGAATTGGAAAAAATTTACAGGCACCCCCCGCAGTCCTATATATAATATATAATTATAATATATATATAAGTATTATATATATATATATATATATATATATATTATATATATATATTATATTATATATTATATCTATGATATATATATTATTATATATATATATATAGATATATATATATATATATATAGTATATATATATATTATATATATATAATATATAATATATATATATAAGTATAGATATAATATAAGATATATATATAATATATAATAATATATATATATATATATATATATATATATATATTATAATTATATAATATATATAATATATATATATATATATATATATATATAATATATATATATATATATATATATATATAATTTATATAATATATATATATATATATATATTATTATATATATATATATATATATATATATATATATATATATATATATATATATATATATATATTATATATATTAAAAATTTCAGATTGCTAGAAAATGTGTTAACAAAAGATTAAATATCAAAAGCTGGGCTTAATTTTCTTCTAAAATCTTCTAGATTGAAATTCCAAGTCTGATTTCAAATGTCTTTTGCCCCCTTCCCCATCCCCCCCTTAAAAAAGGTCATATGGGATTGAATGAAGTCATATCAAAAGGTTGGAAATGAAGATAACTTTTTTCCTACACAACAAAATATTTTTTTATTACTTATTTAATTTTTTTTATTTGCAGCTTTGGAAATGGTTAGGTGAGATCTTCCTTTTTATTTTTTTCTCTATGCATATTACCTGGGATATGGTATTAAACTTATAACTCTTTGTTGTATGTAGTATTAAAAAAAACATACATATAGATACAGTGTATCACAAAACACTACATTAACTTACGTTGCACGTGGAACATTATAACAAGCACACAAAACAAGCATCTAATTACAGAACAATCTCGAACCCCTAAAACACATTTTAAATATATGATCTTAAATTAGACTTCACAAAGATACCGGATGCGATTTAATAATATAATGTTATATATATACCGCTATTTAATTTTACAAATATTCGTGTTATTATACAAGCTTTAAAACATACGTATCTTCATTTTAATTTGGGAAAATTAAAGAAGAAATACTCCAGAGGATTATATCAGTATAATTATGGCGCACAATCCCGCAAAATCTTTTGTTTTATAAAAGAACGTAGAGCATTTATTAAGCTATAATACTCTTTAAAAGGCGATGAAGTATTTTTGCACACACACAAAACACCCACAAAAACACCACGCACTGTACTGATCGAAAATCAATTGACGCCATCTCGTGTTTTAAATATATAGAAAGTTTAATTTTACGAAATTTTACTTATCATAACGTTATTATTATTATTATTATTATTATTATTTTTATTATTATTATTATTATTATTATATTATTTTATTATTATTATTATTATATTATTATTATTATTATTTATGATATTTTATTATTTATGTCGTGTGTTGTATTTGTTGTTCTATTGTGTGTTATTGTTATGTATTTGTTATTGTTATTGTTATGTCGTTTGTCGTTGCTGTTGTTGTTATTATTAATATTATTATCATTGTTATTGTTGTTGTTATCATGGTTGTTTTGTTGTCGTTATTATTATTGTTTATGTTGTTGCTATGTTATTTTTATTTTGTTGCTGATATTGTTGCTATATTTGTTGTCTGATTGCTAGTGTTAGATGTTGCTTGTTGGTTGTTGTTGTTGTTTTGTTGTTGGTGGTGTTGTTTTTTTCCTTCTACCACCCATCATTGGCGTGCAGTTTTTTTCTTCTCAGAATATTTTGATTGAGCAAAAACGGTGTATTTGAATTGGTTGTATTGAATAGTGATGTTCTACTAGTAATTTCTTGAACATTCCATTCATATTGTATTAATAAATAATCAATGATTCCATCTTCTATTGTTCTCGACATTCTTTGACATTACACACTTTTAAACTTCTTGTTTCGGTCTTTATTAAGTTTACCATTTGTATTTTCTTCCTCAAAGTAGGAATCTATGATCTTCACGTTTTTTTCAGGACCAGAAGAAAATTAAAAAAAAAATAACCTAAAGCACTTAAATGTTAGCAACATAAATACAAACCACCAATCTACCGAAAAAAACGCTGGGAATAGTTATTATAAATGCTGAAATTCCATGGATGGTTGAAATTCGGTGATATTTTGCTTGTGGGCAGAAACAAGATCGGTCAAAAAGATATAAATACTCTCGATGAAGTATCGCATTTATGATTGTTTAAATTGAAAAGTTTTCAATGATGATTTCATATTTTCAATCATGCATTTCCTCATTTTTTTTTCTGGTGTTCTAAAACAGTTGTATATTGTCACCGCTCATCGTTTAAGCTTTATTCGGTAGCCTCGTCATCAAGATTTTGTATTCTCTCTTTGTATTTATTTTCATTAATGACGCTTTTATTATCTTGTCATTTATTCTATATTTCTTATAGCGATGACTCTATCTTTCTTTATTTCTATCAATTTGGAAAAAACAGCCTATGCATCGACAAGCAGCTTGTGTTAAGTGGATGTTCTGAAACCAGGTGACCTTTGATCTTTTTCGTATTTGCAATTTAGAACTGAGAAACATTGTCGTTCTCAGTGACTCAAAAAATTCAGTTTCTTCTTTTCTTACCTGCTAAACATTAACTTCAACACAACTACATCATCGAAGAGTTACATAACTTGAACCATAAATGTTAATGACCTCATCTCCTTTTAGAATTTACCATCTCGCATGAACTTTTGGGGAAGGCCGATATTGTTTTTTGTCATTGACAAAGCCTTCTAAAAAACATATTTATTCTGCCAGTTCTCTTTCAAAAGTTTTCTTCATCGTTCCGTTTCTTGTTGCCGTATAGGGGTGCCGCTCATCTATGTATGGGTAAGGAGATGCGTTTCATATCCAGGAGTGATTTCATTCACACAGACTTCTTGCGAGAAAATGTTACGCTTCTCACCGTTGCCAATTCCTTTATTAAATTTACTCTCTCCAATCTCCTTCAAACAGTTTCGAATTGTTGTTCAATTTCTCCTTAGATTATAGCTGCTACAGACAAAAACACTGTTCATTTGAACTCTTAACTTTCATAATTTCCTTTGAGTGGTTCGAGTGAGTATGAATCTTCTGTCCATCCACCCGTTAACCAATATAATATTTTTTACATGCACTCATACTGTAAAGTCTGGAAAAACATCTTCCCTTAACCTTCCAACTTTTCACGACTCTCTTTAATTTTAAAACACTTTCAAATAACGTTTTGATAAAATCTTGTCGTAATTTAGAACTGAATTTTGGCCTGACAAACTCAGTACCAGTTTTCGTTTTCCATATTTGAAGATCAGAAATGAAGTTGCAGGCGTATATAATTATATATATTATATATATATATATATATAGATATATATATATTATATATATATATATTAATATATTATATATTATATATATATATATATATATGTGTGTTGTGTGTGTGTGTGTGTGTGTGGTGTGTATGTGTGTGTGGTTTGTGTGGTGTGTGTGTGGGGTGTGTGTGTTTTCCCTTGGTTTGGTTGGTTGTTGAGTTTTCATAATCTAAATTAAAGGTTTGGTATTATAAACGTTTGAAACTAGGGTTGGCGAGAAACCGTTGAGTTTGCAAACCAGCCCCCGCACCGCACCAAAAAGTTATCTTTCTTATACTGCACTGCACCGGGACACTAGAATGTGTGCGCACCTCACCACATCTGTGCGTCGGTCAACCCGTTTTGAAACGTGAATTTTTTCCCAACTCCACCATTAAAAAATATTAACAAAAAACAAAAACACTCGGTCTACTTTTTAAACATATGAAACGATTATTTTGCTAGTACAATTATTTACAAAAATTATTTTCAAACCAATAGTTATGAAAGTACCTTTGTACAATGAAAACAAAAAAGAAAAAAAAAAAAAAAAAAAAAACGTTTTGTTTGGTTTATGTAAAAAACAATAAATCACAATTTTTTATAATAAAAAAGAGGTATATATATATATATATATATATAATATATATAATATATAATATATATATATATATATATATATATATATATATATATTATATATATATATATATATATATATATATATATATATATATATATTATATGATATATATATATACTAATATCCAATATGAACAACTTTTGATTAATTAATGATATTTTCATGTTCATTTATTATTCGTGTTTTCATAGAATACATATAATACAATTATGCACACTCAAAGAAAAATTTTCTGTTTGCCCAAACAGGCATTCATGATTATTATATTATATTATTATTTATTATTTTATTATTATTATATTATTATTTAGAAATAGAGTGTAGTAGTAGTAGTAGTATAGCGAGTAGTAGTAGTAGTAGTGTAGTTGTTGTAATTGGCGTCGTCGTAGTAGTAGTAGTAGTATATTTTTTAAGGTCTGTTGTAATTGTTCGTTGTTGTTGTGTTGTTGTTTCAGTAGTATATCATATATTATTTGCAATAGAAGAAATAGTGATAGTAGTAGAGTCAGAAGTACTAATTGTAATTAATAATTGCAATATAGTATTATCAGGCAATTCTATCATAGGGGTATTCATTACTAGCCAGAGGTAGTAGTAGTAGAAGCAGTAGCGTAGTTAATAGAAATAGGTTGTCGATGTTCTACACTACTGGTGTATAGTTACTAGAGTATAATGCTGGCTATTGTTGTTATTTTGCTTATCGTTGTTCATGGAAGTGGCAATTGAACTTATAAACAAATGAAGTTGCTTCTCGTCATTTGTCGTTAACTCTACTTTCAAAAATTCGAAAGTTTTCTTTTAGAATTTTTTTTTTGTTTTAATAAAATTCGATTTAAAAAAAAAAAAAAATTTTTTAGATTTTTTGGGTCAAGTTACTTCATCATTACATGTTTTATGTTTAAACAATCAAATTAAATGAATTAAAAAAATATAAAATTAAATGAATAAATAAAAAATTATCATATAAACATATATTTAAATATATATTTAAACTAGCTCAGAGGTAGAGCACTCGCCTAGCAAGCGAGGGGGCCATGGTTCGAGACTGGGTTGGAAGAGAAATGTGAAAGCTATCTCTACTAATTCTAGTCATTCCCACTCACACGTCAATGAGTACATTGACAGCTGCTTACTGCTAATGGAAAACTTTCCGGTATCCTCGATAGGCCTGGCCAGCCTGCGGATTGGTCGTTAGGCCGTGTTCCCAAGACCTTTCTCGAAGGGTCCGACTGACAGGACGCAAGTCCTTCCTGGGGGCGAAGGAAAGTTAAACATAGCATAAGAGCAAACAAAAAAAAACAAATAACAATTAAAGAAACAATCAAACAAATAAAAAACATACATACACATACACTACATACATCATACATACATACATACATACATACATACAACATACAGTACAGCATAATAGTCATAATACTACATATCATACATACATACAACAGTACATACATACATACATACATACATACACACATACATACAATCTATTTTCCCAAGTTTTAGTTAACATTTAGCCCATTTAAAATTAATATAGGCCAATTTAATAAAAAGCCGATTTAAAATGTAAAAATCATTTCAAATTTTTGTTAGTATCATACTGAAAAGAGTAAAGAACTTCGATAATCAAAAACCTAAAAAGTTATATTTCCATACTCTCTTTAAATCTTTACTTTTCAACCTATCACTCTCTCTCAGTATCGTTCTATTATATGAGTAATAAAAAGTCTTTATTCCAAAAAGTTTTAAGTTGATCACAGCGGGTGAAAGAGGGAACACAAAAAGTGGCTTAAATGAAACCCATTAAAGACATGAAAGAGAAGGGGAATAAAAGACGGTCTCAATACTACCTTGGGCCAAGGGGGCCTGCGTGGTCGGTCGTCGGTGGGTGTGTGGGTGTTCTCGTGGGTGTGCTTAGGGCTGTAGGCGGCAGCCCCGATCAGATCGAGTGTGACAGACAGTCGCCCTAGGGCTCACGTTTTAATATCTTTGCATGTTAAAGTTGTCTTAATTTCAGAATATAATATATGTTGGTATTATAATAATAATATATAAATATATATATGATTATTATATATTATGCATATATATTATTATAAGTAATAAGATTAAATTTAGATTATATCTTAGTAATTACTTAATAATTTTAATAATAGTATATTTATATTAAATTTATATATAATTTATATAGTATTATATAGTATGTAATATATAATTTTGGCTTCATGAAATACTTGTTACAAGGCTATTAATAGTGGTGTGCAAATACAAAAAAAATACTTAAGTTTGCAATTTAATATCTAAGCATGCATGAAAACCGGTACAAGCCCTTATTAGTAGCAAGAAAAAAGACCTGGTGCGCTGGGCGCCTCACAACATCGCCTTAAGTCTCTGCGACAGACGCATTACTTGCGTACGTAACACCCCCCTCAAACGTCATGATCACCATGCCGAAAGGCTTCTTCACGCTATGTCCAGATAGAGCTTGCCTTTAGAATGGGAACCTATATTTGGGTATTGCGTTTCGAAAGAGACCAAATCTCTCGAAAAGCCAAATTTGGATACATTACTTTTTTATAAGGGCTTTTGTTGCAACAGTTTTATGAGGTCCTTTAATCTTAGACTTCCGCTGACGATCGTCGACCTTTGCTTAATTTTTTTTTCATATAATGTTGTGTATAATCGAATAAGTAATTTAAAATAGTTGATGAGACAAGGAAAGAAAGTTGGAAATATAAAAATTAATAAATGGTAGAAAGACGGCTCATTTTGCATGACGAAAGAAAAGCTGGGATTTTAGTGGCTGAGCTGTAGTTATGCAATACTTTAAGGTAACATAAAAAAAATGTTTGTGGAAGATACGTTCCCGTATTGGTTGTTTCATATATTAGATGTCTTTGTCTACATAACAAACATATCATAACATAACTTGAACTAACACACCGCTACCTAACCAATAAGACCAACGATGCAGTAAAACTCAATCTCACATACTAGGATAGAAGATGCAGTATAATTTCGACCTAACCACATGTGTAGGTAACTTGTGCCGTAACAGCAAATTTCTCTTCGTTTTCGGCAGATTTTAGGCTACTAAAAGAAATATCTGCCAAGACGTCGCTCTGTCCCGGCGCTGCCAAACGCACGATGAATAAAAAAGTAGATATTATTAAATAATAAACTTTTTTTGGCATTAAAATTTTTGGATCCTGCTTATGCAGAACCGTATCTATAATATAAATAATTGAAAAAATATGTAAAAAAAACTATTTGAGCCATGAAATCTCATAAGGTAATGCATATATAATATGTATTATGTATATATATATTTGTGTATATATGTGGGTATATATAGGTGTGTGTATAGGTTTGTGGGGGGGGTTTGGGGGGTGGTTTGGGGTGTTGGGGTGGGTGGTGGTTGTGGGTTGTGGTGGTGTAGTTCCACGGTCTGCCCGTGGCCAACTCATTACTTTCGCAAATTCCTGTTCTTCGGTAATGGGTTGGTTGGGTGGGTTGTTTTGGGGTGGGTGGGTGTGCTTTGGTTGATTATTGTCTTAAGTATAATGTTTATAGTATAGTATTTATATACATAATATTAATAGTAAGCATATAAATATATATACTAGTATTATTCCTGAGTATATATAATATATTAATAGTGTATTGGAACCACCTCGCACGGCACCTTCTTGTCGAATGAGGACTAGAGATAATTTGCTCAAACTTGAATTAATCTATATATGGGAGAGATGAGCGAAAGCAGGGTAAATTTCAAGTTGTGGGGAAGATCATATGAGGGGGTCACGCCCGCAGGGTGAGGACGCCGATATTTGCGTTTAACGCCTTTTGGGTCTTCGCAAATCCGAGATGGATTACAGAGGGCCTTAAAAGGTGAGTTAGGTTCGATGCGTTGATCGAGTAATCCTCGTCGAGACGGGGAACGTCAGGTGCGGCGAGCGCGTGCATCGTACACATACCATAGCAACATTATATTATATATTATATAGATTATTATTATTATATTATATTATAATTATTAGTATTAATTGTTATATTATTTTTTCGAAGAATCTTTGCAAGAGGGAATCGATGCTGAGTCGAAAAACGATCCGAACGAATCGTTTTTTTACGTCACTCCGACTTCGCATCCGTGCCGGGTGTTCTTCGCATCCGGTTCGGAGTGCGCAATATCATATTCATAAAGTTGTAGTATCCGTATCGGTTAAGATTGGAGGAGTGTAGAGTGGGGCACCGTGGTAACGCTATTCGTAGACGAGCGGCGTCCCGTGGTCCCTGAGTGCGACGCCACCCTCCTTATAAAAATGCGAAATAGTTGTCGTAATTGGCTGAAAGATTGGTGTAGGATTCAGAGTGAAATTTCAGAATAGTACTTGGTAGTGAATCGTAGGAGTTGGCGTCGCGGCACCGGGTGGGTCTGGATCCACTGCGGTGCCGAGTTAGATAAACAGTCGTATAACAACAATGTTGGTGTCCGCTAATTGGGTATCGATGTCGAGAGGGTCGAATATGAGTTATATTAGTCGCGTATAAGGGGGCTAGGACCCCCCCATATAGGGGGTATCGACTGAAAAAAAGAGGCACAGAGTGCAAAACAGAGGTCGATAGGAGGAATGAAGAAGCATGAAGATGAATAAGAGGGAAGAAATGAAAGAAGGAACTGACATGCAGAGGAGTAGAAGTGACAGCGGACTGGTGCTGGCTCTGGTGAGGTGCCTAATTATAATATTTGTATAATAATACAAGTATTGTGTAAAATATAAAGTTGATAAGGAGTATGAGTTCCGACTAAGGGTGTTTAGACTCCCTCATTGAGCAAGAAGGGAGCGTGCATGGCACTCCTGTTCGATGCGGTGGCGCGCCCGCAGGCGCGCCATCCGCCCAGTGCAGCATCCGCCGGCGAAACCGCGCGTGCGTTCGCGCGACACGCCGCGGATCCGACGGCGTTGTGGCGCGCGCCCGCCGGTGGCGCCGCCGGTGATCGATGGCGGGTGGGCTATATATACTATATATTATATTATATATATTTTTTATATGTATAGCTATAGTATATATAATATATAATATAGGAAGTCCGTAGTTTATAATAATATATTGTTATATTATATATTATATCTTATAATATAATAATTATATATCTTATATATATATTATAAGAAATATTAAGCGCTACTCTTAACAACAAACGTACATAAGGGACGTAGAACAAGTTTCATGTGTATACCATATAAGTTTCCATATAATAAAAGAAATTAAATTAATAGAATATCATTCATAAGAAAAAAAAATTAAGTTTTTATTTAAATATACTTAAAGCATTTAATCAGGTGGACATAGGAGTCTGTATAAATTTCAAGTTCGATTTCTTCGCCAAAAGGCTTTCAACGCCATCCGAAAGGATGTAAGCATATAATACAACTTGCTGGCACTAAATCCATGCTTTCTGCAATTTCGGTTCAACACCTCACTCGCCCCCAGCTCAAGAGAAGTAAATCGATGCCTTGGTGATAGTTTATAAGGCAGCATTCTGTTTATCTGCATTATATACGGGAATCCACAGTGTTCCGGTGTATTAATATCGAGATAAACCATGACTATTGATTAAGTCCTTCTGAGTATAGGCAAACAGACTAAAGATGAGACTTTTTAAGTCGTTCTTTTCATATTCAAACAAAGCCATTATATTGGAAATGTCTCGAACAGTGAACATATCACGTACGCATTGAATGTGTCACATACTGGGTTTCCCATATAAGTTGGGCATACATGCAATACTTTTAAGGCTCATCCACGCGAGATCAGTGAAACAACTCTACTCTATATAACGCTCTCACGCTATCACCTCGATTTCATCAAGAGACGCATTCGACAGATGACACATACTCAAGTCCTTTACAAGCTCAAGGCTGTCGATAATGCTGAGGAATCTTCAAACGCGATAATGATTAAAGTATAGCTTGGCTTGCACCTCCAATTGGAATCCAGGTAATATTCTCCATGTCTTGTTTACGAAAAAAATTAAATGACACATCGTTGGTATTTAGCAAAGGTCCTCGTAAAGAGTACGCTCCCGTAGGAGCAAACGAGAGTCATCAGTTACCGAGTACAATGGCGAAAAATGTCTTAACTGGGTAAATTCGTAGTATGATAGCAACCCTTATAATGGTAACGAGATTCTCTTTCAACCAATAGTAAGAAGAAAAAAATACGACATACGAACGAACCATATCAGTTCATTAAGGGTATATTAGTATCAACAACAACCAACAGCAATCAACACGAACAATCAATCAATAACAACCTAGACTAAACGACATGACGGAACTGAAGAATATAATTACATGCAAAACCTAACAACACGGCATCACGTACGAAGAAACTACTAACATGAACAAGTTCGGCACACGTAAGCACCGTAAGTAACTTGTTCATAAGCTAAAAATGCATTGTTTTACATACCCTAGAAGCAGTAATTCAGCTAAAGCAAAACCACCATTCAAACGCGCATCGCAGCCACCCATCTGTCCAGTTGTGAGCTATTGATCTAATGAGCTAACGAGTTAACAAACCATTATAACATAAACGCACAACCTTTTCTTATTCATGTATGATCATGTATCCATGCAGAAGGACGTTTAAATTTATGTTCCGGGCTCGCTGCTACTTGTCCTTGTGTCTGGTCCTATTGCAGTGTGGAAAACTTTCTGATTATTAAACATTTAAAATAGGCGAGCGATTTTCGAACAAAAGGCCTGTAAAATTCATAGGTGTTCTCAGGTTTACGCAATGAAAGTTTCAAACTAAAAGATGTATCGAATTCACGAAGGGTTATATGACAAAAAAGCTCTTCAATGTTATCCAGGGGCATAAAATTATATACCTTAACTTAGACAAAAAATAATTAAGGACAACTAATCTGGGGAGCAGAAACTTTACTCATCATTTAAACATCACAGTGTTTTTTTATAACCCAGAATATCTTTCATCAGAATAAGTATATAAGGGATGTGTCTTTAAACCACAGATATTTTAATCGTTGTTTGGACAAAGAAGGGATATGAGTCAGTTCAATGTTGTGGCTATCCCAAATTTCCGCTCCCTAACTCAACGTAAAGAGTTCTAAAGATATACAAGCTTACATCTATACCTCATGTTATTTACTTCTGTGCTTCATGCCATAGAACGACGGCATAAGGCAGTGTACTGGCGGTTACAATATCTTACCTAACCGAGATGGACAGTATACATAGCCTGAATAATGATAGCTTAGTGCAGATTATTACCTCTTATGAGAAAATTTAAACGCCCTGAAACCTCTGAACAAACGTAAACTGATTCGTTGAAGAGGAAAAAATTTAATACAATGTATAGGCTGAAGTATCGCTGAAATCCTTATAAAAGGAAAGTTCCTTTAGAAGAATGCCAGAAGGTGAGTTACGTCGCACAGAATACATCATTAAAAAACTGCATGCTGAAGTAAGAAAGCTAAAGAAATAAAAAAAGGAAGGCTATTACAAGAATATTGGTGGTGTGTTCCTACTTATGCTTTTCGCGTTATAGGCTCCTTTGATACGCCGAAGTGGTCTTGCCAATGATGAAGAAGGAGCGTTTACCCACAAGGCGGCGATCCGAGCACTTGAAAATAGTGCGGAATGAGGTTTCGCGCTAGCCAAAAACAACTACAACAACAAGGCAACTGCTTTCAGCACATCAAAATCACCACCAAAAAAAATCGCAGCCAACAAGAATTGACGCAATCGTCGGTATCAACACAAAAACAGCTGCACGCAGCAACGACAAGCAACAACAACAAGCAAACAACAAGCACCAACAACCCCCAGCAGACACAACAGGCGAACAGCCTCAATCAGGACATCAGCAGTGTCAGATTCGGATATATATGGCTATCGACCTCATTGGATTGAACAGCAACCCTTTGAGTTTATGTATCCTTCAGAGTTGAAGTCAGATAGAAATTATGTAGAAACTGGCAGGTCAAATATTAAAGCTCCAATGTTAACATTTCATTGAAAAAAGAAATCCTTATATTTTCAATAATGGCATACGAAATTAGTCGAATTTGAAAAGGTTATTAGGAAACACCCCAAAGAAGCATGCAGCTCTAACAACAGCATATTTAAACGCCATGGTGAACAGGAGGAAGCTAATTTTTAAAGACCATATACTCGAAAAAAGCTTAGCCAGACGAGGAGTAAGAAAAACGGTATTAGCTCTATGAATTAGTTTTTAAAGATCAGATTTACATGGGTGTATCTCTGGCCCAACATTATTTGATTGGAGAAACAATACTGGATTCGAAATTGTGACTGATATGGCTGACTCTCACGTGAATGGAAGAAGGCTCGCAGTGACAGGAGGAAGCAGTCGACAAACAAGTAAGCTTCCAGACGAGTAATTTTCCTAAAGACAGTTTAAGGTCATGAATTAGAATCAAAGATGGATTAGCTGATCTGGTGATAAATGATTGCCAGTTAAACGCCTAGACCTGATTGCTAGTCCTGCTGCGTACTTTCTTTGGCCATCGATAGACGATTAGTTGAGAAATAGAAGTGCACATTACGTTCAAGAGCGGGTCGAGATAAGAAAAAATCCATACAAAGTGGTAATTAAGTAATTATGTCTGATTATTTTACTATGAGTATTATATGATTGTATTAGTTGTAATATAAAAATATGGTTATATTGATGTTATGGACTGTATACACATGCTATGGTTTTAGGACTTGTAATTTAAAAAGTTTAATATTAATTGTGTAAAATAAAAATACTTCCATATATATATATATACCAATAGTTAATATAACCTTCAATATAAAATGCATAGCAGTTTCAACTGTAATGTCATTGGAATCCATCGGAGGCTAAGAAGCGTCGATAAATATACTGTTGATGTGAACGAGCCATACGTTACGCGGGGGTTTTCAAACATATACCTTCTTATTCTGTCAGCCTATTCAATCATTTGAAAAAATAATTTAGAAGGTTATGGAGAAGCAGAAAAATTGATGCTTAGAAAGCTTTAGAAAAAAATTTCCGACACG
>JABUQX010095816.1:17500-20526 GCA_015478945.1 Trachelipus rathkii | reverse complement strand
GAGTATATGAGGAGAAAAATGAAAGTATGTGGAGATGTTGAGTCATTGTGGAAAGGATGGACTGATAGTCATGAGTTAAGCGGATGTAAGTGTTGAATAAGCTGGGAATCGACCGGCTGGGAACCGAAGAGAAAGTGGATTGAGTCATGTAAAGGGAATGCCGGACGAGAGAAAATGGTGAGTTTGGCAAGAGGCGGAAGAAAAGGTGCATAATGTGAGTGAATGCGGGGTTTGTAGGGGGTATGGTATGTGGCCCACTGGGCAAGGGTGAACCCGACATTGACGAGATGCCATTTTGAGGGTCCGTCGCGGTCTCGGAACACTTGGTGGATTTCTGACTAGCGACGAGTTCTCACTAAAAGGTATAAAGGGGGTATTAAGGCTGGCTTCTTTTCGACTTGAGTCATATTTTTCTACTACTTTCTGTTTCCGGTGCATATTGCGCACCTTACCCCCAATCTAGGGGAGAGAAGGTGGGTGATGATTAGGAACCGAAAAAAACAAGCTCGTTTTTTTCGAAAAAACGTTTTTTTTTCTGAAAAAAACACGGCCTGAAAAAAACAAGTAAAAATTTGTTTTTGTTTTTTTCGTTGTTTTTTCAATTTAAGTTGTGGAATTACATGTTTGAACATTAAATATTAATTTTAGCAAATAGGCTCTAATTTGGACATTTTTGGTTCCAATCCCTTTCCTTCCCCCCCCCCCCCAAACCTACAAGGTGGAAGTCCCTGAGTTTGTGTTCAAAATTTATATGGGTTCCATATTTTTATTTTATATTCTGAATTTTGATATTCATAATATTTTGTTTGTGGCTTCATTAATGTTTTCTTACTCTGTTTTAGCTTTCAGTAACATTTTTATCATAATTATTTAATCAGAATTTAGAAATGCCACGTGCAAAAAGGCGTGGACTGTACTTTTTAAGGAAATAAAAGGTTGCAAAGGATCCAGCATAAAATATAACTTTTGTTGTGAAGACGTTGCAAAAACTAGTATTTATTGCTCATAATCTAGAACTAGGAAATTCTGAAAATTTGCCAACTAAGAGAGATGATTATGCTAAGGCAGCTAAGCTTAAGAGTCCTGTTACTGCCCCTGCTCCTTCACCACTTGTCATTCTCACATGATACTTCATACGACTGAGATATCAGACTTATTAGTTATATCAAAATTAAATGTGGCTGATCACGCTGATGAGCCCAGTGATAATGAGCTTGACAGTAGTCACAGCACAGTAGTCAGTACTCAGCAGTGACTGGGGTCTGGGGAATCAAAAGTTGATATTCCAAAACCAAATATTTAATTTAGTCATTCACTCATCCTCCTTCATTTACAATCTTGGTATAATTTTAATTTCAATATTTTTATTATTTCATTTGCATCCCATTAAGTCACTTTTGAGTTTTGTCATTCAGGATCGTTCTATATAAATATAATTATACATATTATTTAAAAGTAATTTTATAATATGATTAATATTGATTACAACGTAAAATAAAAGTTAGTAAAATAAATACATAGTTAAATTTACTAAATAGGAAGCCTACAAACAGCAGTTTCTGCAGGCTAACAACCTACTGAATAAATTGTATCGAAAAACAATTATAAAACTATAAGAAAAGGAGTTCTGCTATTGATAAATTCATAATGGAGTATTTGTTTAATTTCAAGTATCCTTATATTTGAAAAATGAAATACTTCAAGTGAAATATCATATTAGGCTCTTTATATTTTTTACACAACTTAATTGAAAAAAAACGAAAAAAAATGAAAAACGAAAAAAAACATGAAAAAACACGTTTTTTTTATGAAAAGAACACGATTTTAAAAAAACGTTTTTTTTCCCAACCCTAGACTGATGATATATATATATATATATATTATAATATATATATGATATATATATATATATATATATATACTAACTATATAATTATAATAATATATTATTATAATATATAATATATATTATTATATATAAAATATATACTATAATATATATAATTATATAGATATATTATACTATATATATATTATATACATATATATATATATAATATATATATATATATATAATATATTATATATATTATAATATATTATATATATATATATATATATATATATATTACATATATATATATATATACGATATAATACATATATTTATATAACACTAGATATATATATATAATATATATATATAATATATTATAGATATATATATCAATTGGCGTGCGGTGGCTTAGCCGACATGGGGGAGAATTCGCATATATTATATAATATATATATATATATATATATATATATATATATATATATATATATATATATATATATATATATATATATATATATATATTACTTTTTTTTTTTATATTTTTATTTTTTTTTTTTATTTTTTTGATTTAAATAAACTCTATTACTAGTTGGTAGAATACACTGGTTTTTATTTCTTTTATGAAGTTTTTTTTTCTCAATAGATATTAAGGGTTAGGTGGAAAGTCTTTTCATCTCCCTGCTCATTTCCGTGCCCAGGTCATGAATCGCTTTAATTAGAAAATGAGAGCTCAACTGCGCACTGGTAGCCGGAAGGGTCAATGCTAACTCGCTCAGTTTTGTAAGCTCTTGCAGAGCTTCATCTAATTCGTTATTTTTTAAATAACGAAGTAATTCATGAATTGGTTTTCCTTTCAAATCTTCATCAGTGTACAGAACTAAGAGCTCATTTTTCAAGCGGTGACTGTCAAAGAAGGGGCCATAATTATCTTGCAATGATTTAAGCGCAAGGTTATGAAATCTCTTTTTGTTTACTTTGTGTTCCGTAGGATCTAAAAGTTCGAGGAATGTTTCATTCCTTAAATTATGGAATATAATTTCAATTGTGCAAGAAAGCGAATCCAAAATTTCTATAAATAATTTTTGCAGCAGAATCTTTTCTTCTTCTTATAGTGAGGCTTAAATCTTCAACTTGTGATCAAATTCATCAAACTTATCTCTTATTTTGAAGAGTAGTTAGTTACAAT
>JABUQX010095816.1:5000-7500 GCA_015478945.1 Trachelipus rathkii | reverse complement strand
TAAATAAATTTTAACAGAAAAGCTAAAAAGGTTTGCCATCATTGTCTCCATAGTCCATTACCCACGACTACAAACATACTTTACTATTAAAATAAGGGAAAAGAAACAAAAATAAGAGAAGGTTAGTCTAGAACAAAATAATATGGTTACATAATATGGGTTTATTTCTAACACTGACTTATGTTTGCCTAAGGCTACACATGTGCTTAAGAAACTAGTTAGAAATCCTCATAAAGGCAAGATATACAGATCATATAGTAAATCCTTTGTAAAGAATAAGAATATTGACCCCAGTTTCGAATTAATGAGGTTAACGATTAGCTCTCCTCATAGTAATGGAGTGAAAAATACCATAATCTACTTAAATAATAATATATGCGGAATATTGGTTTTTTTAATAAAAACTAATTCCCCAAATTGTTTTTAAATAAAACCTGGGGGGAAAAAATTAAATGCTTTTAGATCTACTGTTAACTATTACTGAATCAGGATTTATTAAGATAGTAATATACATTCCAAAAAGTACCTAAAATCACATGAAATGAATGTAGAAATGTAAAGTAAGGCCAACCTATCAGACCTATTGTGATGATGGAAAAAAAGAAACCTAGTCTATATTATGGCAGGGGATTTCAAAAACCTGAAATACAGTATTGTTTTTCATTTCAGCAAAAACTTGTTCCAATGACAACTTCAATTTCTACCCAAGAAAACTCTTGAACACAAAAATAATTAACTAAATATAAAAAAGATTTATATAACCAAAAAGTAGGACTTATACAATAAAAATACCCAAATGTAATAAATTTTACTATAAAATACATACCGGTACCTACTTATCAACATGGAACAGAAGCAATTTTGAATATCAAATTGGATAAATCAATAGCTCAATAATCAAAATTGAGTAGTATTAAATGCAAACAAATAAACATTTATCCATATACGGTACATACATCAGACCCATAGAGACCTGTGGAGTTGCTGCTTTCACTACATATCAATATTTATTGAATATCGATTTGGTATCCATATATGTCTATTGATTATCAATATAAAAAATCAATAATTTTTAAAACTAATCTGATTTTAAATCGGTATGAATACCGTACACTGCCACAATATAAGAATAATAACTAATTATGATATCTAAAAAACTTGATTTGTTTATTGTATATTGGGTGTTTTGTAAAAATTATAAATAATCCTAAAAAAGTATGGTTAAGTAGACACACAGATTTACTTAACAAAACTTATCACAAACTAAACTTAATGGGTCAAACCAAATTAAATATTAAATATAAAAAAAAAAATTTCAAGTACCGAATAAATTATATATAGTAAATTGACAGTTTCTTTTTAGTCCTCATAATTGGGGAGGAAAGATATAAAAGAAAAAAAAAGATTGAAAAAAATATGATATTTATCAGCTTGAACCTCACTCAACTATACCCTGTTGATAATCAATATCCAAAAATGGTAAGTCTCATATACAATAATAGATATATTTCTTCACAATAAATTGAAAAGTTGCTATCCAACAATACAGTAGAACTATTCTTAGATTAATTAGACATCTCAATGATTTAGATTATTTTGTTCGAGCCTTAGAACAAGTACGAAAGGTTGAATCAGTCTTTGAACCAGAACTAAACTTCTACCTTTGGTTTTAAATATAAATCCCTGCTATTTGAATCTAAGATAACATGTGAATGTGAATGTGAAAGAGATACATACGGCATTCCTAAAAAAGCCAAAATACTAATAAATAATTGAACATTCTTTATGGAAGTAAACAAAATCTTTTCCAAGCATTGAGTCAAACTCCTTTTGTAATTTTGCACATTTTTGGTTGAATGTTTATTCCTGTTAGATATTCATTGGCTCTTCATTCAAGTTTAGTTTAAAAAATATTACTCATAACGTCTTACCTATATCTTAAATGTTTAATCCTCTGAAACCATTATTTTTCATGTGCACTATAAAATAAAGCAATAAACAAGATCCATAAAAATATATGATCCAATCTATCAATATTCAATTTAGACTAACACATTACAGTAAACGATCTATTTGAAAACTAAATAAGGACCTACTGTAGATTCCTTTCAAAATGGATATATTTTTTGCCCAATTAGATCAAAGTTTTGAAAAGAACGAGTAATGATGCAAATAATTATATAAAATCGCTGAATAAATTAGGCCATTTTGACCAATGAACTGAATGCTAAGTAAAACAGCACACAAAACCGTCATGTCCTTCGTAAATTGTATTACAGAATGTGCAGAAGCTAAATTATGAAAATATGAATAACAATACAGAAAATTTATCACATTATGAAAATTATGTTTATATTTCCATTTACAATACATCCTCACACTCCTCCCGATCAATGTAGACAACTGGTTTGCAAGTTTGTTTTGATTTTTCGCTTGGCTCAGTCGCGGCTTGAAACGACTCAACGACTCACAGAAAGGCAGAGTCACTAAAGGTTGTGCC
>JABUQX010095816.1:0-2500 GCA_015478945.1 Trachelipus rathkii | reverse complement strand
ACAACCGTCGAAAAAGTAGGATCTTACAGATTAAAGGATCACTAATTTTCGATGCTGCAAACATTCAAACAATGAAACAGGTTATCTGTAATACGACACAATTCAAAAACCAAAAATGTCTAATAATACCACATTAAAATGACAACGCACAAAAAGAATTCTTGACACAAAAAATATCAGTTTTTTATGCTAACAACGTCTCATTTTTAAGTGTTGAATTGAAGTACTTTGTTGAAATGATACAAACCTTAAGACTTGGTTACTCCTCACCATCTCGAAGAAATCTAGCAGGTCCACTTTTGACACGCTTCATATATATATATATTATAATAATAATTATATATATATATATATAATATATATATAATATATATATATATATACTATATATATATATAGTACTATATTATATATATAAATATATATATATATAATGATAAATATAATATATATATACCGTAAATAGTATATATTATATATATATATATATATATACGTATTATTATATATAATATATATATTATATATAATTAATATAGTTTATATAAATAGCAATTAATATATATATATATATAATATATATATATATATATATATATATATATAATAATATATAGTATATATATATTGGCTGACTGTCGTCGGAGTGGACGTACTAAAATCCTGCCAGGAAAGATGTAAGAGAAGAAAAAAGAAGAACTAAGAGACACTAAAAAGGAAGGCTGAAATCTTGACAGACATTAAAGAAAGTTCTAAAAAGTTTAGTCTAAGGAAGATGCTGCTGCGTGTGTTTGAGGCCAGAAAATTATTTGGAAATAAGATATAAAATTTGTCAAAACCAACATAAAACGTCTTAAAATTTTATTGAATCAAAAATTTAAAAATTAAAAGGTCAAATTATAAAACAAAAGATTACTAATTTTTTTATCGGACTCAAGAGGAGAAGCAACAAAATTTTAAATCCAGGTCTTTTTAAATATTGAACATTTTATGAAAAATAGAAAAATAAATCATTTTCCAAATTATTAGCTAGGAAGGCGCAAAATTAATCTCATCAGTTCTTTTGGACATAAATGAAGAAAAACATAATTATGGACTTAAAAATTAAGAAGCTGTTGTAAGTAATTTCTGGTCTAGTTGTGGAGATTTCGACGCAGTTAGCGAATAATGAAGATTATCTTCGCATGGCTATTGAGGCTGGGAACCCTCTTCTGCCATTTCACACTTCCCATGAACGGTCGCAGGAGTATATATTATACATACATTCTGCGAACGACACCACCCTGCATCCATGCGGGACACACGGTGTTTAGATAATAATAATAATCCAATAATAATAATATATATATATATATATATATATATATATATATATATATATATATATATATATATATATATATATATATATAATATATATTTTATTCAATATATAAAATATACAACTAAACAAACATACATATAAAAAAACGAGAAATATATAATAAATAATATATCTCTTCAACAAATGAATTAATGATCTTATAAATCTTCCACTAAGTAAAAGATAAACTTCTAATATTTTCATTTGTTTTAGCTTATGTTTAACATGCAATTATTCTAAAAAAAAAAATGAAAAAACCCAAGTGGGCAAAATAGTGGTTTTTTCAAGTGATTTTTGAAAAATATTGAAATATATATTAATAAATATATATATTATAATATCTTATATATATAATATATATATATAATATATTATATATATATATATATATATATAATATAATTATATTAATATATAATATATATATATACTATATATATTATATATATACATAATTTATATATTTCAACAAATGAATTAAAATGAGTTTATAAACATTTCACTAAGTAAAAGAGTAAATTCTAATATGTGCAGATGATTGGTTTGTAAGTGATTTACAGGAAATAAGAGCTGGAACTTTTTTTGAAAAAACACCAAGTGGGCAAATAGCGATTTTTTACCAAGTGGGCTTTGAAAAAACCGGGTGTGTTTTTTCGGTCGGGCCACATCATAGCCACCCGAATATATATATATATACTATATACTATATTATATTATATAATAATATATATATATAAAAATAAATATATATATATATATATAATATAAAAATATATATATATATATAATATATATATATATATATATATAATATATATAAGATATATATAATAATATATATATATATATATATATTAAATAATGATCTACGTCAACTTAAATACAATATATATATATATAGAAGTATATATATATATAATATGATAAATATATATATATGAATATATATATATTTACATTAACACCACCAGCTCAACGGCAGAGCCCTAATCAGGAGGTGTGCCAATATATATATAATATATATATATAGATATATATATAATATATATATATATTATAATATATATATATATATATATATATAATGTATATATTATATATATATGATATATGATGGACAAAGCAAACCTAATCCCA
>JABUQX010095815.1:15000-24387 GCA_015478945.1 Trachelipus rathkii | reverse complement strand
AATTTTAATTTAACTTTAATTTTTATTTTTAATTTTAATTTTTGCTATTATTTTTAGTTTCCACCAAAGTATTGGTGAAAATAGGCAAAAGAAAAACGTTAATTTTTTTATGGGTATGTTTGAACTGTTTGAAACGTATGATTAAACATTTTTTGAGTTATTTATTAAAATTAATAATTATTAATTTTTTTTTTTGGTTCTTGCATTACAATGTATGCTGAATTCAAAAATGTATTCAGTTTTTATGTAGATATATAGTGCTTTTTTTAGATACAGGGGGCACCTAATCTGGAGACTGGTCATATATATATATATATATATATATATATATATATATATATATATATATATATATATATATATATATATATATATATATATATATATATATATATATATAAAATCCCGGTATAGCGGGGTGACGTGGGCCACTTTAGGTATAACTTCGTCTCCCCACTTTCCCTTAATACACTTTTTGGAATTTTTTTTTCCTGAAAATCAAGGCCCTATAGTAGGTCATAAGCACACAAAAAAAATAATAATGTAATTCTAATAATCATAGTTTTATTAATGTTTAAATAAAGCTCATTTAAACTCACCTTGAAGGGGTGAATCGGACCACCATTGAGGGGTGAATCGGGTCATCTTTTTAAATTCCTCTTTTATGTATAAATTCAATTTTATATTTTAATTTTTACTTAATATAGTAATTGTTTATTATATTAAAATTAGTAATAAGTAATTAAAATTTCAATAATGATAAATAAAATAAGAATAAAAATGTGGTGGCCCAATTCACCCCATTCGTGGGACAAATTTTGACACTTTTTTGAATTCATATTTTCCATATAAATTTCACTTTTTATTTTAATTTTTACTTAAAATAAGTAACTGTTTATTATATTTAAATTAGCTATAAGTAATAAAAATGTCAATAATAATAGGCTACATAAAATAAGAATAACAAAGGTGGCTCAATTCACCCCATCATCAATTTTTATGGGGGGGGGGGGGGGGCCAAGAAGCACAGCTTATTTAACCATCATGCACTGTTTAAACAAAATTCATTTAAGAATTTAGTTAAACATACTCAACTAGATACACTACCAATATATAAATACAATCGTTTACTAATACTTACTTATAAATAGGATAAAAACTTTCAAATGTGAAATTCTATTTAAGGACATTTTATATACTAATTTATTATATTTTTTAAAAATATAAAAACTCTCTAGAATTAAAGATAATCTAAATAAAACTTATAGTACTACCGCGATGAGCAAGTAAAATTTTTTATTTTTTATTTACAGTCACCCCACCATACCCGACGCTATATAACAGACTGCCGGATATCCGGCCCATCCCTAATATATATATATATATATATATATATATATATATATATATATATATATATATATATATATATATATATATATATATATATATATATATAAGCTTAATTTTACTTTTCGACCGCAGAAAAATAAAAACTAAGTCCACTCGATATTTTATGGGAATTAACGATACATTGATATTGTAATATTAAATCGATTAGTTGTAAATCGATTATTTGTAATAGATATGATAAAATACAAAAAATCGGATCAGTCTCGCTTCAAAGTTTATATGCATCGGTTGTGTTAAGTGGAGTTGTCAGCGTAAAGTTTAGAAATGAATGTCAGTGATTTGTTTGATATATGCCAAAACGATTGGAGTTTGCTAGTTTTTTTTTATAGAAATTTTCAACCTAATTTTGCAAGAAAAGAGATGAGAAATCTTTAAAAGAATGTTCAATAGTAAGAGTTGGAGAAAAATTTAAATTTTACTGCAATGGCCATAGTTGTAGTAAAAGGTATAAAGTTTTCCCCAAAAACTATTGATAAAATCTTCATTAAATTAAATTTTTTAATACTCTTTTACAAAAAGATATCCAAAATATAATGTTTAAAATAATTTTTACACTTTTACAGCAAGATAGGTAGGTAAAGTTTTTCACAATTAATTTGTACAATTTTTTTCAGCAAGATGGTTCACACTTACGCAAAAGTAACACGGCAGGATACAAAGGGATACTCTGATGATGATGTTGCCAGAGCCTTAAGCCGTTTTCGTTTTTGCATTGGTTCTTACGAAACGTAATATCCCTAAAACGCTAGAGTTTGCGTTCGTTTTTGTCAAACATCGCGAAATCTTTAAAAAACGCTCACCAAACGTAAAGAATTTCCTTAATTCTGTATAATATAGAATAAAAAAGAATAGCAACCTTACAGAATTAAGGAAATTCCTTACATTCGGCGAGCATTTTTTTTACGATTTTGCATGACAAAACCTGAACAAACTCGAACATTTTATTACGTTATCGAATCCAATTTCTTTAAATAATATTGTAATACCATTATGTTTAAAAATGAAAACTGACTTATCATAGTTTATCAAATAAAACGCTTTAATGAGGATTCTTAGGGATGTGAAAATTGAAGTGGACCGAATTGCCCCACCCCCCAAAATCGTGGGGCATGTTACTTATCGGCTTCTAACATTAATCCTATATTATATATACAAATACAATTATACTAATTCTACTCCTAAAGGATAACATTAACATATAAAAATTTTAAAAAAAAAAAATAAATAAAGTCTCCATAAACCTTAGCATTTTGAGTACCCCTGATTTTGGATCGAATTGCCCCATTTTACAGTATATATATATATATATATATATATATATATATATATATATATATATATATATATATATATATATATATATATATATATATATATATATATATATATATATATATATATATATATATATATATATATATATATATATATATATATATATATATATATATATATATATATATATTATCCCCCTATCTAACAAACAGTATCAGTAAAAGTTAGGGCTTGTTTTACGGCATAGTAGATCAGTAAAGTTTAGGGCTACTTTTACGGCACTGAGTCAACGAGCCACCTAAAATGGATTATTTACATTTTTAGGGGCTCGAGCCGATGGGGGACCGAGGGGGGGACGAGGGGAGGGGCGGAGGAACCCCGTGACACCCAAAGACCAAAGAGCAGGGGTTCCGGAGACCATCCGGGGGGGATTAGTCCCCCCTGTAATACGACTTAACAGATTGAGCTCCGTCTGAATGCCCATTAATATATAAACATTTAGTCCTTACATATAAAAGATCTTATACATAGCAAAAATTTGGAATCAGCTATTTCCATACTTTTCCCAAATTAAATCTGGAAATTTTATATCAATTAGCATTATACATATATATATATATATATAAAAAAAAAAAAATATAAATATAAAAAAATATATATATATATATATATATATATATACTATGTATCGATATTACCAAATATCGATTTTATGTATCAATATAAAAAAGTATCGATTTTCGATTTAATCGAACCCAACAAATATCGAAATGAACCTTCTAAAAAATTAGTGATATATATATATATATATATATATATATAGAGTATATATATATATATATATATATATATATATATATATATATATATATATATATATATATATATATATATATATATATATATATATATATGATGAATCTCACACAAACGACTTTGCAATTTGTTAAATACTACCTATCCCTAATAGTCTTATATTCTATATTCTATCTAACAATAATACAATAACACACACATATAGAATCGTTACCTGATATTTGACATCAATTGGTGTTCCAAAATAGAATGTAGTTCCCTGAATACTTCTAAGACTCTTCTAACTTGTTATATGTAATGGTATTCGCTCTATACTGATGCTACTTATTCTATTTATTATTACTTAATTTTAATATGTTATTAATAAATCTTGTACATCAAAAATACTTTGCAACTGAAAAGAGAAATCTTTATACAGCAAACAATGATGATATCTCACATCATCACTCTCTTCGCTATCATATATATATATATATATATATATATATATATATATATATATATATATATATATATATATATATATATATATATATATATATATATATATATATACCGTAAAGCCGGGACGGGGCTACTTTGGCCATTTTCCACCCCTGCTCAAATTTTTAGCTATACCGTTTGTAAATATTTATTTTTCGTAAAATATGCTGTCTGACACATTTGTTCCTTAATAACTGTATAAACTGTTGGTACACTTTTTATAAAGTTATATTAACAATTAACAGAGTTACAAACATTTTTCCAAATCTTTGCAAAATCTAATTTTTCACCTTCCTGTGGTTTTTATGAATTATCTCGCAAAGTTTAAATCACACAATTTTTTTTATAAATGCAATTTTTGTTCAGAAAGAGCTCAGGAATAATAATCAGTGTTAAAATTTTAAAAATTTTTAAAATGTTAAATTTTATTAACATGTGAAATGGGAGGGGTAACTTTGGCCACCCCCCATTTTAGGGTTATGGGGCAACTTTAGCCAGTTGTGAGGTCGCTCTAAATGCTCTGAAATTAAATAATATAGGGATTTTATTTATTTAATATAATATGTTTATATTTATATTTTTTTCCTTTAATTTTTTTTTTTTTTTTTTTTTTTTTTTTTTTTTTTTTTTTTTTTTTTTTTTTTTCATTTTTATTTTTTTTTTTTTTTTTTTTTTCACAAAACTTAAATAAGATAAAAGATTAAAAGATAAAATTAAAATTTAAAGCTGTATTTAAAATGGTCAGGCACTAAATGCTGAGGACAAGTCTGTGATTTCCCCATCCGACATCATTGAAATTGTAAATAATAATCCCCATTACATAAATCCAAGAGGGTAGTATGTGTTTTCAGACCCCCTAAAGGTGCCTGCCTAATGTAGATAAGTTTTTTTAAAGTTTTTGTTCCAAAAAAGGAATTTTTAATTTTTTGATTTTATAAAGGCAAATGCCGTACAATTAATTTTAAGAAAACACCCCAAAACAACCTGAAATTTTAAATATAATTAAGAAATATTATTACTACAATAAAACTAAGGCAATATAAGGAATATTAGTACTACAATACAACTTTTGCATACAATGGGGTAACTTTGGCATGGGGCGGCCAAAGTTGCCCCATTGCTGGGGTAACTTTGGCCACGCCCTTTTGGCCCTCCTGCACGGCCACTACAAGAGCGAAGGGCCTCAAATTTTTGGTGAGTACTCCCTAGTATTTGATAAGTAATTTAGATATATAAACTTCTTTATAAGATATTTGGGTAATGTTTGGCAGGCATAAACATGTGGCCCACCTGCCAAAGTAGCCCCGCTTTACGGTATATATATATATATATATATATATATATATATATATATATATATATATATATATATATATATATATATATATATATATATATATATATATATATATAGTCAGCATCCCGCAAAAGACACATACATATAAATAAAACTATGTTACACGAAAATAAATATAATTTTATTAATCAGGAGACATTTTTACCAAAGAAAAAAAAAAAAAATAACGCTTTTTAAAAATTTTCAAATGTTGGAAAAATTACGGTTTTTTTGAGAATACAAAGAAGCTCGAGTCTGAGGGAGCGTGCAAAGGTGCCAAATGTTAATTTTTTTTCTTTTTTTTAACTAAAGGATACCCCACGGGTAAACAACAAAGATGGACAGAGTCGGGGTTTCTCGGCCTACCGTCGGCTCGAACCCCCTAAAAAGGAAATAAAAAGAAAAATAACATTTTCTCCAGAGCAAATAAAACAAAACACTATTTGGCAACTATTGCTTCGTATTACTGCAGGAATGGAAGGTTGATGAGAGCATATACTTGCCAGACCTAAGATTATACTAATATTTAAGGTATTAATAAATATCAGAATAAAATAATTTTTTTTTAAGTTTCATCGATGAAATTGCTTGCTTAAATCAAAAATGTTATTTATTTTCCTGTAGCTGTTATAGTTTTAAAGTTACATGCATGTGACTTTCGGGATGCTGGCATATATATATATATATATATATATATATATATATATATATATATATATATATATATATATATATATATATATATATATATATATATATATATATATATATATATATATATATATATATTCTATGGCCAGGGCAGCCACTCAAAGGCGACATATATATATATATATATATATATATTAGAAATATATATATATATATATATATATATATATATATATATATATATATATATATATATATATATATATATATATATATATATATATATATATATATATAGGTAATACTGTAGACAGCGACCTACACATTTTGAGACCGAAAATTTTCTAAGTTCAGAAAAGTTAAGTTGTTAGGTTTTTTAAGAAAATTGTTTAGTGGCAAGCTTCTGGCATAATTTGCTATCAGCAAAATATCACAAAAACAAAAAAACAAAAACAAAAAAAAAACAAAAAAAAAAAAGAGAAATGAGGAAAAATTATTCCTATGCCTAAACCTAAATTTAAAACCTGAAATTTTAAAATGCTAAAACCCTGTTTACAGTAAATATCTAAAATATGAATAATCCAGATAGTTTAAAAACACTCTCGCACTCACACACACTCATGAAATTGCGTACAAAAAAAAGAAAAAAAATACTATTGATCAACTAAAAAAGTGGAAGCTAAATATTTATAAATTATAATAATGGCTTTCCAAATAGGTAAATGTTACGCTAAAACCCAAGTTGGTAAAACGCTAAAAATCTAAGTTAAAAAGAAGTCAATGGAAAAAAAAACATAACCTAGTACTAGCTATATATATTGAAACTAGATTTATTATTAAATCTAAAAATTTCTCATAATTTTTCATCCAAAAAGTAAGAAGTATCGGGCATATTAACCAATACTGAACCGATACTGATACCCAAAAAATGGCGGATACTACTGATACCGATACTATCAGTACATCCCTTAATATATATATATATATATATATATATATATATATATATATATATATATATATATATATATATATATATATATATATATATATATATATATATATATATATATATATATATATATATATATATATATATAGCATCAGGCGGGTGACTTGGACCACTTTAGGTATAACTTCATCTCCCGATTTTCCCCTAATGCACTTTTGGAATTATTTTTTCCTGAAAATCAAGGCCTTATAGTAGGTCATAAGCAATAATAATAAAAATAATAATGCAATTCTAATAAAAATAGTTTTATTAAAGTTTAAATAAAGCTTATTCAGACCCTTGGAGGGGTGAATCGGACCATCTGTTTAAATTCCTCTTTTATGTATAAATTCAATTTTATATTTTAATTTTTACTTAATATAATAATTGTTTATCATATTAAAATTAGTAATAAGTAAAAAATGTCAATAATGATACATAAAATAAGAAAAATGTGGCCCAATTCACCCCTCTCATGGGACAAATTTTGACACTTTTTGGAATTCATATTTTTCATAAATTTCATTTTTTATTTTAATTTTTACTTAATATAAGTAACTGTTTATTATATTAAAATTAGCTATAACAATACATAAAATAAGAATAACAATGGTGGTCCGATTCACCCCATCATCAATTTTTATGGCGGGTGAATCGGACCAAGTTAGGCCCAGTGATTTAGCCACTAGTACTGTTTGGAACAAAAATTTACTTTGCCAGTTTATAGCATACTCAAGTGTAAACTCTGAAAAAATTATTAAAATCCATCCACAATTTTTCATTTTATAACAAAGTTAAAAAAAAACTCATTTTTCAAAAGTGAAATTCTATTGAAGGGCATTTTATACCCTAATTTATTATATTTTTTAAAAATATAAAAACTCTAGAATTAAAGATGATCTAAATAAAACTTGTAGTACTACAGCGTTGCTATTGAATGAGCAAAATTTTTTTTTATTTAGAGTGGACCGAACCCCTCTAAAAAAGGTGAGCCCGGTCACCCACCTCAGACGCTATATATATATATTAATATATATATATATATATATATATATATATATATATATATATATATATATATATATATATATATATATATATATATATATATATATATATATATATAGTATATATATATATATATATATATAAAATAGAGAGAATGGTGTTTTTTTGTGTACCCCTGGTGTTTTTTTGTGTACAAATTGTTTTTTGCTTTTTTTTACCCTATAGAGATATGTACCCTATAAAGCAGCCCTAAAACATGTTAATAGTAATTATTATGCATATTCTTACTGATTTTTAGGATAATTGAAAGTGGTGTTTTTTTGAGTGCCACTGGTGTTTTTTTGAGGTTCACTTTGACAGGTATGTGTGTGTTTTGGGGCTGCATGAAACTTTGGTATTTGGGTGTCACGGGGGTTCCTCCGCCCCTCCCCTTCGGGGTATGGAAAACGTCCCCCCCAAAAAAAAAAAAAAAAAAAAAAAATTCATTTCGACCCTAGAACATCTATTCATGTATCATAGATGATACCTGTGAAAATTTTTTTTTGATCCGAGCTCCCCGTTCCATGTGGGCGTTAAGTAACTTTGTCCTATGTATATATATATAGCATAGGCAGAAGAGTATAGCAGCAGCATATATATATATATATATATATAAAGGTATATATATATATATATATATATATATATATATATATATATATATATATACTGTAAAATGGGGTATTTCGGTCCACATGGAAAATTCGGTCCAGTGGCTCAAAATAGCCTTTACAATGTAAAATATATCTTTAGAGATGTAAAATAATGTTGTTTTATGTCTTAGGTATTATTTTTTTATGAAACCTTTAATTTAAGTCCATTAATTTTGTGATTTTTTTTACCTGAGCACTATAAAATCGGGTAAATTTTAGGCAGACTGCTAAGAATCATCAGGTCAAAATAATTGTACTACATTATTGGTAACCAGATATAGTACTTAAAAATGAGTTCATAACCTTAACTGCAATCATTGGAGTCATTCAGGCAAGAGATAAATTTTTATTATAAAAGATTGTTAACCTGGGGCAATTCGGTCCAGGTTTAAAAAATTTGCGTGGGGCAAAAAAGGTATATATTGAAAACCTTCATTAAATTAAAATTTTTTATATCTTTTTACCAAAAAGATATTTCAAAATATAATGTTTAAAAATAAGTTTTACACCTTTTACAGCACAGATAGGTAAGGTAAAGTTTTTCACATTAATTGTACAATTTATTTTCAAGCAGATGGTTACAGTTACGCAAAAGTAACACAGCAGGATACAAAGGGAAACTCTGATGATGATGTTGCCAGAGCCTAAGCCATTTTCGTTTTTTCGATTGGTGCTTACAAACGTATATGACCTAAAAGAATTAAGGAAAATTCCTTAATTCG
>JABUQX010095815.1:0-12500 GCA_015478945.1 Trachelipus rathkii | reverse complement strand
ACGTACAAAATGCCCTTCAAGTTAGAATTTCACTTTTTGAATATAATGGTGAGTTTGTTTAAACTTTGTCTATAAAATGCAAACATTGTGAATGGATTTTAATATTGTTTTCAGTGTATACACATCGAATATGTTAGCCTTTCAACTGGCAAAGTCTAAATTTTTTTGTTTTCAAAGAGTGTATTAGCTGGCTAAATCAGCAGGCCCTAACTTGGTTCCGATTCAACCCCGCCGTTAAAAGATTTGATCGGGGGTTGAAGCGCGGACCACCATTGTTTTTCGTATTTTACATATTTATTTATTGACATTTTATATTACGTATAATTAATTTAAATATTAAATAAAAAGTTACTTATATAAGTTGAGAATTAATAATAAAAAATGAAATGTTATATAAAAAAAACGAATCAAAACATTTGTCAAAATTTTTGAAATTTTGAAATTCAGGGGTGAGTCGGACCACCTTATTTTTATTCTGATTATTTTATTTATCATTATTGACATTTTTCATTACCTTATTACCAAATTCGTAATATATGATTAAATAATTATTGATATTAAGTAAAAATTCAAAACTATAAAAATAATATAAAGTTATTAAAAATCCCAGACTTTTCAATTTTGATCGATCAGTCTAGGTCTCATTTCAGGCCCTCTAAGTCAGTTATGATAAGTTTTGTTAGGTATACACAGAGGAAATCTATGTAGAATTAACCAGAATTTACTTATCAGACAGGTAACCTGAACTAGGATGGCCCTAAACGAGCACGAGGCCCACTAATTTTATATAAGAAAGTCTATGGGAACAATTTTAACTTTCAGAGGCTTGTAACTGTTTTATCTTAAGAGACTGCCAATTTCTCGCTTCACTATCTTCATATTATTTTTTTAGAGTATATTCTGTGATTTTCAAAAAAAAAAATTTTGGTTTTTTTTTTAATAACATCCTATGGGTTTTTTACAACTTTGAGAGAGCCTGTAACTTTTTTTTCCTAAGGAGAGCGAAGATTTTCGTTTTCACTATCTTTATTAATTTATTTTTTTAGAGTACATCTGTGATTTCATAAAAATCGGGGTGACAACCCTCTGCCCGTAAACAATTACCCAAAATTGAATTTTTTTTTTTTTTTTTTTTTACCTGTTTAGGGGCGAATTAGGTTAGGGTTAGGGTGTTAGCGTTAGGTTAGGTCAGGTCAGGAAAAAAAAGATTTTAATTTCAACCCTAAAACATCTATTTATGTATCATAGACTACCTGTGAAATTTTTGTTTTGATCCGAGCTCCCGTTAGTGCTGCCGAAAAGTAAAACTTTACCATATATATATTATATATACGATATATACTATATATATATACTATATATATATATATATATATATATATATATATATATATATATATATATATATATATATATTGCTGTTGTCAGCCGCGTTCTATAGGGCAGACCTAATTTAACAATAGGCCCACTTAACAACACGCTTAATAACTGATTTTCACACGCAAAATACTATTTATATATATTATATATTAGTCAATAACTCCTATTATAAATATCAAAAATATTTAGTAACATAATAATTTAGTAAACACTATTATCTAAAAAATTAGGCACATAAGGGAGCACATTCTAAAACTAGATCAGAGTATAAAAAAGAAACATTCGTGACTGAATTCAAGGCCCAAACAGGGCTGCCAACTTAACATTATAAATATAAATTTCTTATTATAATATTGCGGAAGCAAGAAAAGATAAAAAACAGTTGCAATCTTGAAACTCCATAAAACAATAGGCCACGAAAACATAAAAATTTCACTGAATAAATAATTTTCTGAATAATTATAATGTTATATTATTATTTAATATACTAATTAAAAACAAACTATAAATAATTTACTCGCAAACACTTCACTAAACAAATATTTAGTAAGGCCTATTAGATTAAAGATCTTTCCCTCCAAAAAATTATTTAAAAATCTAACGAAGATTTTTTCAGCCACACCCCCAAAATTGTTTCAGCCAATGAGCAAGCATTTCTGCTGTTACGTCACGCTATTCTAGCGACGAAATGTAGATATTTTATGGCCGAAAGCTCTACAATCCTACCTGGTAGTAAATACGGCCAGTTAATGTAGAAAATACAACCAGTTCGATGAAAAAATCGCTACATTCAAGTTATTATTATTATTATTATTATTATTATTATTATTATTATTATTATTATTATTATTATTATTATTATTATTATTATTATTATTATTATTATATTTTTAATATATAAAATTAAGTTTTAATACATTGTTCTTTTAACCATAAACTTTGAATTTTCTGGTCTAATTTTTGAGTAAAATGTTGCAAATTTTTTTAAAATTTTTTTTTGAAACTTTTTTCAAATATTCAGTTAGCCAAACAACTTTGGCTAGTTTTTTTTTATTCATTATGCTTTTAGTATTTGCTGATGTACTATTTTAGTTGATAAAAAAGCACTTTTAACAAATATTGTTTTAAACATTAAGGTGTCATTTGAACATTTGAAAGTATAGAGACAGTAAGAACCACATGGGCCTATCATTGGCCCTATAACCTATTGGCGTTTATGCCCAAAGTTTAGTTAGTCAACAAGTGCATTTAGTTCAAAATCTGGTATGAGAGTTAGGGAAGCAATGAAGTATAACCTAATTAACATACCTTATTTTTAACCATCTCCTTTCAATGTTTGCCTCAAAAATTTCAAATTTTTAAAGGTTTGGCTTTAGAGGCCTAGATCATGTTCAACTTCAAATTTAAATTATTATTTTTTTGTCTTCTAGACCATTTCAAAATCCATATCAAATAATTTGGCCTGGTGGTAGGCCATTTTTTCTCCCTCATTCTTCAAAGTTTTATTTGTCCTTGGGCCATTTAAGCTTTAATTTTAGTTAAAATGTTTGGCCCAAAGTTGCAAACTCTTCTTGATAATGTTAATCAGAAGTCTAAACCTACTTTTCAAGCCCTAGCTTCCCTCAAAGCCCAAGTGGATATTTACCTTAGTCAGATGAGAGTAGGGATACTGGCAATAGTATAGATAAGGATGCAGCTTATGTTAAAAAAATTGTCTTGTGGGAGGAAGTAGAGTCCTTGTTAAAAGAAAGTAAAAAAGGACATAAATATTGTAAAATTTTATAATGGTAATGAAGTGGGCTCCCATATTCCTGAATTTCTTAAGGAGGAGTTGTGCCGTCAAATTCAGTATCAATGCTTGATCAAATTAAATTTAAATGAAGTTAGATCAAAGGGGGTTCAAAATGTAACCCCTCAAAAGTACACATAAATGTGCTTATGTAGAAATCTATCTTTAGAACTATATAGATTGTGGTTTCTTTGAAAAGCACTGACAATTGCCTGGACACTGGAAGGCGCAAAAAGGGAGAAGGTTCGACACCAGCCTTCTCCTATTTTGCTCTTGACGTTGTTGTCGCTGTTCACGAGAGAGGGGTAAACAGAGAAAGGGGGATTGGGGGAAAAAGAACTCCCTTCCCAAGACACCAAGGCTGACATGACAAGCCAAGAGCAAGCGGATCCGGAGGCGGTGAGGCCGGTGCGAACGGCGGCGGTACTGGTCAAGAGTCGAAAAGACGAGGCAACCGACGGTGCGCGTGGTGCGGATGGTGTGGAGCAAAAGAAAGGGGGTGAGGGGTAAGCGAAAGGGGAGTGAGGGGCAGGCGAAGTAACCATGGCAACAGAGACAGACACAGTGAGGCGAAAGGGGGTGAGGGGCAAGCCAAACAGACAGACGTATATGTAGTTGTATATATATGTAAGTGTGTGTGTGTGTAAATGTGTATTTGTAAATGTGTGTATGTAAATGTATATGTATATGTAAATAACAACTCAGGTACGTTCATGACTTCGTCATGAACGTACGCTCTCATGGTGTGTGTGTGTATGTGTGTGTATGTATCTATGTATATGTAATTGTGTATGTATATGTATCTATGTATATGTAAATGTATAGGTATATGTAAATAACGACTCACGTACGTTCATGACTTCGTCATGAACGTACGCTCGTGTGTGCGTGCCGAAGGCGCGCACATGGGCGTATTTCCTGTGTACACCTTTCTCTTAGCAGTACTCATAACTACTACTACTACTACTACTACTACTACTACTACTACTACTACTACTACTTCTACTACTACTACTACTACTACTACTACTACTACTACTAATAATAATAATAATAAATAATGAAATATGGTAATAATAAATAATAATAATAATAATAATAATAATAATAATAATAATAATAATAATAATAATAATAATAATAATAATAATAATAATAATAATAACGATTAACATTTAAAAACCGAAATAAAAAATCTGAGATGAAATCTTATTGAAAAGTTACGATTGTGATCAATACATAATAATAATAATAATAATAATAATAATAATAACAATAATAAAAATAATAATAATAATAATAATTATAATAACAATAATAAAAATAATAATAATAATAATAATAATATAATAATAATAATAATAATAATAATAATCATAATAATCATAATAATCATAATAAATAATAATAATAATAATAAAAATAATAATAATAATAATAATAATAATAATAATAATAATAATAATAATAATAATAATAATAATAATAATAATAATAATAATAATAATAATAATAATAATAATAATAATAATAATAATAATAATAATAATAATAATAATAATAATAACAATATATATCCTAATAGTGAGTGGTTGAATCGACTACACTAGTAGTTGATTAGAGGGTTGGTTTGGAATGGTTTGAGAGGGAGGGGCGCCTCATAATAGTTTTGCCCAGGGCACCAAAATCTCTTGCGCCGGCCCTGGCTTAAATGAAGGTAATATAGTGATAGTGGTACGAGGCCCCCATTTGTATTAAACATATCACTACATTGAAATTGATTCGTCTCTGTTCTTCTAAGATAACCAATATATGTCTCGTAGCAGTGGTATTTGGTCCGCCATTGCATTGTACGTACTACTAAATATTTACTGATGGCGATTCACTTCAGGTTATCCATCCATATATAGTAGGATATATATTTTAGATATATTGTAGGGTCCTTGGAATCCCGAAGGCATCTTTAGAGAAGGGTGTTTTCGAATTCGATGATCATTCTTCTGGCCTTCTGCTAAGGGCTGCTGATGTTATAAAAACATCTTATTGAACGGGTGTTCGTACTGCTGGGGTAACCATTTTTGTAGAAGAGGAAGAGGTCAATCCCTTATTGGCAGGAGTGTTGAGAGTTATCCCTTCTTCTTCTCCCTCCAGTGGCAGGTCTAGTTGGTTTAATAGAGAGCTTGTAGTTATCTCTTCTGCTTGTTTCTGCACTTCACAGGTAGTAGTTGATGGTTGTTTTTTGATAGCAATTGTATTAGACTTCGTTTAAACATTGAGGGGCATAAGTATCTACAGGTACTTTCCTGTTGAAGCTGCCTTCTTCACCAACAAGAGGCTATATGGTTACTCTTTGATTGGTACTTTGAGACATGAACTTTCAACAGAAGTTGTTATAATCTTTTTAAAAGTTTTTTCTTTATAGTAAGGTGTTAAAAACAGGTTTAGTTTTGGGTTATCTTTATTAAAAGCTATATTTACTCTATTCAAATGAGTCGCTGACTTACCGTAACGTGTAATGATATTTCCTGCAATTTATATATATATATATATATATATATATATATATATATATATATTATATATATATATATATATATATATATATATATATATATATATATATATATATAATATATACTATATATATATATATATATATATATATATATATATATATAATATATATATATATATATATATATATATATATATATATTAAAGGATTTGCTGACATGTGGCCGAGTTAAGTTTTCAACATTAACCTTATTTTAAAAAGCCCACCACAGAAAAAACTGTCAAATTTTGCATTTAGCTATATGTCTAAGAAATAAAATTATAAACAATATAAAAAATGAATTTTTCAAATGAGTTTGAAATTTATATTATATCATGAAAACAAACAAATTATGAAAAAAAACTAAATAATAAAAGTAAAATTTTTTTTTTTTTTGTCTTAAAAGCAAAATAGATAGATATATACGATATAAATGGTACCCCAGAAATTCGTTTCTTATTCACTTATTTTTCAAAAAAAAAAAAAAAAAAAAAAAAAAAAAATATTGGTCACTATTTTAAAAATTTAAAATTTATTTTTGAATACATATGAACATTATATAAACATTATTATATAAACTATATATAAACAGTAAGAGTACTATATATACTATCATAATATTTATATACATATATAGTGATATATATAATATATATATATATATATATATACTATATAATATAATATATATAAGTATACTTATATATATATAATATATAATAGTATATATATATATATATATATACATAATTTTAAAAATTTTATTATAATAAATATTTATTTATATGAAGATAGTATATTATATAAGTATCATAATATATATATATATATATATATATATATATATATATATATATATATAGTATATATTATATATATATATATACTCTATATATACGTTAATATATATATATCACTATATATTATATATATATATCATTTTTTTTTTTTTTTTTTTTTATACAGGAAATTCACCACCGCTCACGGGCAAGCCCTATTCAAAGGAGCGGGTGCTAAAATCAACCAAAAACTATCAACTAACGCCAATCACGCAGATGAGCACAAGACGCGGGCTTTAAATGAGGAGATTAAATTCAGTAGGAAAACAGAAGATGGAAGAGAATTTCCACAGAACAGACGGTGGCAGGAAATGAAGGAGGCACACAGCGAAACTAGGTTGGAGTTGCTAATATTCAAACACAAAAACTCATGTGCCGACTACAGCACCCCCTTGTGCTACGATGGGGCGTTCTACAAGGAGCTGGTGGCACGCGAGTGAAAAGCTCCCTCGAGCACTTGCCTTGTTACACCTATAGAAAAGATACACAGCAACAAACGTCGCGCCGCAAAGATAGAGGGTCAAGGAACTAGAAAGAACCGGACAGTTTATAAGTCTTTTTTGCCTTTGACTCGAACCCTATCCAAAGCGGTAGTGAAAACCTGAAGCCCCCCCAGATAATGAAGAGCCAGTACTCCATACAAGGGCGGAATAAGGCCCTTTATAACTGGAGTAACTGTTTGGAGGAGGATCAAAAAAGTCTCGCAGTCTAAACAGAACTCCCAGTGTCTTTGAGGCCGCCTTAGCAACGTTGTGATGTAAGGTTTCCAAGACCATTTGTTGTTTTTGTTTATTTAAGGCCAAGGATGTTATATTGTCAACAGGAAGAGACGAGAAAACCGTCGAAAGAGATAGGAAGGTAAGAAGGTGTCTTAGGAGGGAGATTTGAAGTTAAGTGAGTTTTTAAACGAATTGAATTTCACAAGTTGAGACGACCCCACCCGGAAATTCTATCCAGACAGCGACGAATAGAATCGGAAAGATTAAGACGAGAGCAATTCTAGAAGTAAAAGGAAAGGGAGATGAATTTGAAAATGAGTTGAAGACATGAAGGGTCGAGTCAATCCTCGGCATCATGATCGTGAATAGAGTAGATGTGCAGGTGAGAAGATCATTAATGAAAAAGTAGGAATAAAGTAGGAGAGAAGACAGAAACCTGAGGCAACACCACTATGACGGAACAAGAAGAATAAGTCGCCCCATCAACAACAAGCGATATATTGAGCGATTTGAAAGAAACTAGACATAGTAAGCAAAGAGAAGGGCAAACCCAAAAGCGGAGGCCGGAAGCTTGCGAGAGCAGTGACGGCGTGCCACACCCGGTCAAATTGCTTTGGAAATGTCAAGCGCCACCACGCAAGTCTCCCCGTAGTCCTAGGGCGGAAAACCATAAATCGGTGTTAAATAGGAAAGTATATCACCAGTAGACCTCGAACGCTGAAAGCCGTACTGGCAGATCCGGAAAGAAGAGAATGAGAGATTCAGATGGTCTTAAGAGTGAGAGTCTGAGAAGGGTTCAAGATCTTAGATAGGAATACAGGGTGAGAGCTATAGGCTGATATTGGAAGGATCAGAGCGGGCTTCCTTTTTTCGGAATAGCTTGGAACATGTGCGTTCTTCCAACACTGAGGGAAAAGTGTTAGTATTGAGAATAGAGAATATAGATTACGAGGGGAGGGCCAGCTCGGAAGCACACCCCCTCAAAACTCGGGGAGAATGCCATCCGGGCCCCCGCCTTCCTAACGTTTCATAGATCTCAGGAGCCCATGCACCCGATCAAATGTAAATCACAGGCAAAGGCATAGGACACCTGGAGGAGAAGGTGGAGGAGGGGGAATGCCAGAATCGCGTCCAGGGTTGACTTAGAGGAAAATAGGAGGCCGAAAGATTGGCCTTTTCAGTTGCGAGAATTAGCAACAGAACATTCAGATCGAATAAGAGGAGAAACGTAGATTTACAGAAGGTGTTAGAGATGTTTTTGGCAGAGAGGCCAGAAAGATTATCAGTAGGGAGAACCAAGGAGGTTAGCGCACTTTCGTTTTATGAAAGCCCGCTTTGCTCGTCGAAGAGTATCCTGCAACGATTTCTAGACTGATGAAAATTAGCGAGAGTGCTAGGAGAACGAGAATTTTTCCACCCCCGATAAACGCTGTCTCTGGCCTGAATGGCCAAAGAACAGGCACGATCGAAACCATGGATTTATGAGGAGAGGAAGATTTAGTCGAAGAAGAATGAACGCTGCTCCATCCCGTTCGAACGATACAGCTCCCAACCTTAGTTGCAGAAGGCCGAAGGCGCATCAGAATGTCAAGCGTCATTGTCCAATCTATTAGTTAGCGTAGAAAGCGACGCAATGCCCCCCAATCACCCCCCCGATCAAGTGCCAGAAAAAACGCATAGGGCAGATGGAGCTGTTGGAGAGAAAGTATTAAAGTTAAGAGATATAAGGTTGTGGGCACGATTTACCAATAGGGCGAGGTAGTATTTATAGAGAGAAGGACTAGTTATGAAACATAGGTCAAGTGTGTTCAAGAATGGTTAGGACGATCCGGAATGTATGTACGTTCCTATTTAGTTGCTCCAGATTGTTAGAATGCTACATGATTCGGCCTCCTCCCCACCTTAATCAGTATGAGAGGAACCCCAACCATTCAATGTTGTGTACATTGAAATCCGCCTAAATAGTGGACCTTTTATATATAAGATGAGAGATATAAAAGTCTCGAGAGAGATTAGGAGGCGGTTCAAAGAAAGAGTGAAAATCTGTTATATTAGGAGAACAGTAGCCAGAATCACAAGATTATATGTATAGAAGGAAGAAAGATTTTGACCCACAGAGCATCGAAAGTTAGGAAATTCGAGATTCACGAGACGTGTTACAGGAGTTATTAATGTTTAACATAGGCACACACTCCACCCTTCAGAACGAAATATGATAATAAGTTATAGTTAGATACATTAAACGAGTTAGAAGGTGAATTCTTAGCCATCTTAGTCTCAGACAGGATCAAAAGGTTAGGGTTAGAGTTAGATAGATGATATTCAACAGAGACGAAGAGTAGATTTTAAGCGGCGGATGTTGGTAAATGTTATATAGGCGAAAGCCCACGCCTATGCAAATGTGCCATCTTTCACAACACACACCACGCCCAGAAACATCACACTCCACACACCACAAATAAAGAACAAATAGACTAATACAAAGAGAAATCGGGATAAATTGAATAACTAAATCCCAAACTTAAAAAATTTCGAGCGACTAAAATTAACTAAATAAAGAAAATATACTACTAACTATACACTAAAAAAAACAAAACTTAAACCTAAACAAACTTAAACCCTTACTAAAATTTATTAAAACCAACAACTAAAAGAAAAAAAACAATTGAAAAATTTATAGTCCAAACGTAAAAATATAAGTACCAATAAAATTTAATAAAAACATATATATATAATATATATATACTAATATTAATATATTATTAGTGAGTTATCTAAATAAACAAGATTTTATTTATTTTTTTTGTAAAATTCAAATCTATTTGGCCAAAATATATATTAGGCTCGCCAGATATCTCGAAAAGTACGACCTGTATAAGGAAACCAATAACAATATTTGGAATGTTCGTAAAAATTTATTAATTAAAAAAATTTCGTTTTTATTAAAAAAATCTTAAATCACTAAAAATACAAAATATAGAGAAATTAAAAAAAAAAATGTACGATAACGTAAAATGGTTTCCGGCGTCGACAAAAATTATGAGATTAAATTTAAAAAAAAAATTTATTAACGTAAATGCATGGCACACGAGGGTAGTCTACGGGGGATTCCGCCCACGGTACCCCTGGATCGTGAGTGCTGGTGAAATAATTTTTGAAAATATAAAAACTATATTTTAATTTAATAGTACAAAAAATAATTACAATCATGATTTTTAAAGTTAACCTTAAAATATTGAAATTATATAACGAAACAGCATATTGTTATGCGTACATGGTTTAAATTAGTGTCAAACGTAAGAGGTTATCTATTTTGATGCAGTTATGCAGTTAGTACAAAACATAACACTTTTTTTTTGTCAATCACTCGACTAAAATTACACTTTTTCTGAATGCATTTTTGGATCCGCTGATTCCAAATATGGCTTCAGTTTTACTCTATCACGTAAAGTTTTTGAAATAAAGATAAAATATTATTTTTGTTTTTATTTGAAAATGTAAGGTTTTAAATATTTAAAATTCACGCAAAGAATTTATTTCCATGAACTTAATTATACATTATACACTCATAATACAAAAATTAATAGAATATATGTAAAGAATATAAATAAACTTATTGCATAATTAAAATTTACTAAACAAAAAGCCTTAAAAGCATTGATTTTGTGATTTTCTTTTATAAGTTTGGTCTGGATTTTCACGATATAGCATCCAACAATGGTCAGCCATCATGCTTTCATTCCCAAATCCTTGATATCGAGTTTCCATAGTCTTAATGTCCTGATGGAAGCGCTCCCCTTGCTCGTCACTTACTGCACCAAGATCATTGGGTAAAAGGTTTAGATGGGAATGAGAAAATGCATTTTCAAAGACATGCGACAATTCGTTTCTTTATAAGGATCAAGAAGGTTCTTAATACCCCTTTTATACTAAGAAGACTTGTTATTTCCAAGGAAGTTTTTGCATATCCATTTGAAAAAAGCCACGCTTTCAATTCAAGAGGACCGAGAACCTTTTCAAAATCCATGTCTTTTAAAACCTCCCTGATTTGTTTTCTAACAAAAATTTCCTCCTTCAATTTTCGCTGTGACTAACTTTCGGAACATTTCTGGAAAGGTATCTGAACCCCTCTGAATTCACTTTCCCCTATAACCTACATAAATGCGGAGTGGTGGTAGAAAGATTTTTTGGGGATCAACCAAGGTAACAGACTGGACACTGCTTGTTCCTGGGACATATGCAGTCCTTAGAGGCCAATCACGTTTGAAATAGCGTTTATTAGTAGCACGACTGTCCCAGAGACAAAGAAAGCAACAATATTTTGTAAATCCAGCTTGCATTCCCATTAACATGCCCATAACTTTCACATCTCCGCAGACGAGATTCCATTGATGACCAATGCTGATATTAGGACTGGCTTTAAAGCAATATACCATTATTGTAATGTCTCTTTGAGATTGGACCGAGATGGGGCTTATGGGATACATGCAAATAAAGAAACGGTGATGCCAAAGAACGCTTGCTTATCAGGCTTTCTTTGTCAGGGATCTATAAGGAGACGCCACTCAGATGCTATATGCGTTGGCAACAATCAAGAATAATCCATTCTATTATTGTGGCAATTAACAGGGTTGTAGAGCGGAGTCGGTCAGTCGCGGAGTCGGGGAGTCGGTAGTTTTGAAGAGAGTGGAGTCGGAGTCGAAGTCGGTAATTTTCAAAAGGGTGGAGTGGGAGTCGGAGTCGGTAATTTTCAAGAGGTCGGAGTCGGAGTCGGAGTTGGAGTCGGTAATTTTGAAGAGGATGGAGTCGGAGTCGGAGTCGGAAAATTTTTGAGCCGACTCCACAACCCTGGCAATAACAAAGAGCACCATCTACTGAAAAGTATGCTGCTAAGTTAAAATTCCTCCTTTGGTAGTAACTGTTCCAAACATTTTTCTCAAGTAAATTTTTCTCCTTTAGTCTTGAGGCGAGAAGTTTGCTGCTCTTCTTTCGATAGAGATAAAGTCTCTAACAAGATATTCAACTAGTTCTTGAGGAAAATAGGTTTGTCTCAAAATGACTTTCTTCTATCGTGTAATCTGGATCTACCGACTGTCCAGGAATGCCAACAACTGCTCCTTCTTTACCATCCATTGCATTGCAAATGCCATAAAAAAAACACATCATCTCTGATGGAAATTTGTTGTCGACCAGTTTTATTGGTTTTCTTGTACATATCG
>JABUQX010095814.1:5000-17843 GCA_015478945.1 Trachelipus rathkii | reverse complement strand
AAAGACTAACCACCAGGGCTCATGATGAGCACCCACCCGCAAAGGGCAGCCAACCCGCAGCCCGCTGGTGCGTCCCGCCGCGTCCCCGCCGCCGCGTGCGCCCGCAGGCGCAAGATTTCCGCGATTCCATGCCCGCCGCGTGCGCCCGCAGCGCAATATTTCCGCGTTCCCGCCCACCGAGCAGGTAAGAAGGAATGCTTTTACCTTCTTACTTGTGATTGTTCGGAGTAATCCTTATCTCTATATGACCTCGTATGTGATTGGTCGAGAATTATTTTTTATCGCTTTTTTGGTTTTTACGTAATGTAAAAAAAAGTTTTTTTTCATATCACTGCACGCTGGGAATTCGTTTATTTAAATCTCTTAAACATACATGTAAAAATATTTATTTAAGAGAGCAATACGGAAGATAAAAACTTTACTATATAATAGAAAAATTTAAATGATTCATCTTACAGTATTTATATATATATATATATAATATATATCATAGTATATATATATATATATATAAATTATATAATGTAAAATATATTATATATATATATATTTTATATAGATAATATATATATATTATATATATATATATATATATATTTATATATATATATAAGATATTATATATATATATGAGAATATTATATTTATATATATATAAATATAATATATATATCCTTCCTTAGGGTTGCTGAAAAAATTAGGGTTGCAAAAAAATAGGGTTGCCTAAAAATCTAGGGTTGCCAAAAAATTAGGGTTGCCAAAAAATTAGGCTTGCCAAAAAATACCTGACCTTGACCTTTGACTGACCTTGACCTTTTTTGGCCTTCGCTTTGACTGACCTTGACCTTTTTTTGAGCCCAAATTTTACCTGCCCTTGACCTTCTTTGCACTTGTTTGGCCTTTACCTTTTGGGCCTTGACCTTTTCGGGCCTAATTTTTGGTCTTCCCTGGGTCATTTTTTGCCCACGGTATTTTTGGCAACCCAACCTAATTTTTTGGGCAACCCTAATTTTTTTATTGGCAACCCTAATTTTAGCAACCCTTCGAAGAAGGATAGTATATAATAGTTATATATACTATATTAATATAGTACTATAATGAAAAAAGAAATACGTTTATATATAATATTATTATAATAGTGATATATATTAATATATTTATATTATAAATAATATATTATATATCTATATATATATATATAAATATATATTATTGATTATAATATATATATATATATATATGAAATATATTATATAATTACTGTAGAGATAATTATTAAATTTCTAATTATTTAGTAAAGTTTTTATTATCCTTATTTTACTTTCTTAATAAATATTTACATGTATGTTAAGAGTTTTAAATAAATTCCCAGGTTCAGGATATGAAAAAAACAATGTTTTTACATACGTAAAACCAAAAAGCGAAAAAATAATAATTCTTGACCAATCACATACGAGGTTATATAAGCGATAGGATCTCCGTCCACTCACAAAGGAAAGGTACATTTCCCTTCTACCTGTCGGTGGGGCGGGAACGCGAAAATATTGCGCTCTGCGGGCGACGGCGTGGGCTGAACGCGGAAATATTGCGCTGCGGGCGCACGCGGCGGGCGGGGACGCGGCGGACGCGGCGGGTGCGGGTTTGGCTGCCTTTGCGGGTGGGCTCATGCTGAGCCCTGGTGGATTAGCTTATGCAGCCTAAGGGGAAAATCTACTTCGACCATCACACGTAAGGAAACATTTCCTTCCTTACCTGCTTAAAGGATCTTACCGAGCCAGCATGTTTTCAGTTTGGAAATATATTTAGATAAAAATAAATAATATACACTGAATTCTTGTTATACTGGAATGTATCCTGTTGACCTGGTAATTTAGGATTAGTTACGACGTTCGTACTAAAAGGCTTCATCCTAATTTTAGGCCTATATTTAGGCCTATTACGTAGTTATTGCACCACATTTGTACAGACAAGGTTCAGTTTGAATAATATTTTGACTGAGAATTAGCTTAAATGCCCCGGGATCAAATAGGGATTATCCTATAAACACATTTTTACAGAGAGAGGTCAGTTTCGTATCTTTAAGGAGTGCGGGTGGTTGTGTTTTCTCGTGATGGAGTGTCAATGTACATATATAATAATAATAAGAATAAAGAAAACCCGAATTATTTAAAAAACTTTGAAATATTCTTAGTTATCATCGAGTGAATAATATAAATGTAATCAAAATTAATTGTTGATTTTTAATAAGAATTAGAAAGGATTTTAAAAATAACATGTTTAATGTTAGCAGGAAGAAGCTTTTTTGTTCTTTTTATACTTTTTACAATGCTAAGTATGATGTAAAGCAGTAAGTCAATAGAACAATAACGTGGCATGAGCTTTGGTTGTAGAGGGGTGTCCTAGGGGTGAACTTACTTGAATTTACTGATTTATTGCTTTAAGGTACGTAAGATATGTTTTTAATAAAAATTTCATAAAATTATTAAGTAAAAGCTTATTTTTAACACTCTGAATAGTTTATAACATTTACGTAAACAAAGAAGTATTAACACGTTAATAATATTCTTTTGTTCAAAGGTAAGATTGATTTATTATAGAGTTTTAAGAAACTTTGAAATAATTTTATAGGTTATATATTTGAATCGAGTATATAAATGTAAGTGTTTAACTTAAACAGTAAAATGTTTTAAAGTAGATTATCACGTTATATGTGTAAGTGAGCGGTGTTGTGTGGTGTGTGTGTGTGTGTGTGTGTGTAAGTAATCTGTGTGTGTAAGTAATCTGGGTGTGTGTAAGTGTAGGTTAAATCTGCGTGGGTGTAATAAATCTGTGTGAGAGTGTTATGTAAATCTGTGTGTGACTGTGTGTGTGTGTGTTGGTGGTGTGTGTGTGAGCTGGTAATGGTAAGTGTCTATGGGTATGTAGTGTCATGTGAATGTGTGTATACAGTGTCATGTGAATGTGTGTGGTAATAAGTGTCATAAGTGAATGTGTGTATAAGTGTCATAGTGAATGTGTGTTCTAAATAATAATAACAATAGGCATGAAGTAAATAACACTAAGTATAAAATAAAAAATAATTAAAATAATAGAAATAATAAAATAATAATAAAATAAATAAAAATAATAAAATCAAATAAAAAGTATCATAAAACAACATAAAAAGAAAACAAAAAGTTTAATAAATATATGAGTTAAAACTAGTAAAACATGAGTTAAAGCAGTAAGCAAAAGTTAAAGCAGTAACGCAGAAAAGTTAAAGCAGTAAGGAGAAAGTTAAAGCAGTAAAGCGAAAGTTAAAGCAGTAAGCAGAAGTTAAAGCAGTAAAGCAGAAAGTTAAAGCAGTAAAGCGGTAAATCAAGCATACTAATCCTTAGGTGTTAGGTAACACCCTCTATTGATTTACTGATTTCCTTTGGGCTTTAAGGTATGTTAATGTTATAATATGGTGAGTTAAAGCAGAAACATATAGTTAAAGCAGAAAACATGAGTTAGCAGTAAAAATGAAGTTAAAGCAGTAAAAATAAAAGCAAAAAGCACAAATACTAATAAACCACCTAGAGGAGATGATAAGAGTAATCACTATACATTATGCTTGACAACAGATTTACTGCTTTAAGGTCTGTAAATGTTCATGTTTTTAATAAAATTTCGTAAAATTCTAGTAAAATAAAATGTTTATATATCAGGCACTCTGGGTTTTTTTTTTCTTCTTACACGATGTATTTTTAAAATTTACTAAATTAAAAAGTACTAAGTAATATATAGATGTCTGTATTGAGTTACAGTTTTAGGTTAGCGGAAAATGATTTTTAATAAAATTTTAAGTGCCCTAAAATTAGGATGGGCATCAACGACCCTGGAAGACCAAGATGGGTTGGGTCGTGTGTTTATACGTGTGAATAAGTGTAAATGTAAGTGTAGTGTCTATCGGTTGAGTGTGTTGTCTGTGAAATGTGTGTATAAAGTGTAAGTGGGTGTGTGGTATGTGTGTTGTGTGTGTTTGTGAACCGTTGTGTAATAAGTGTAAATGACCAAAGGGTTGATCGAAAACATTAGTGTCATAGTGAATGTGTGTATAAGTGGCATATTGTGTGTGTGTAAGTGTATTGTGTTCTGTGTTTAGTGAAGTGTGTGTGTGTGGTGGTGTGTGTGTGTGTGCGTGTGTTGTGTGTGTGTGTGCGTGTGTGTGTGTGTGTGCAGTGTGTGTGTGTGTGTCGGTGGGTGGTGTGTCGTCACGGATGGAAATAAGTTAGGGATAGATCCATACAGGTCAGATACCTACTTGACCTCATGTTAGCACAGATACCTCCCAAAGGCTAGGCATCAGTTACCTGGATGACCTCAAGGCGGGTGGAGGCTAGGTCAGGTGTAGCGATAGGTGTAGGTTAGGTGTAGGTGTACGCTAGGTTAGGGTAGGTTAGGTAGGTTAGGTTAGGTATGGTTAGGTTAGGTTAAGGTTAGGTTAGGTAGGTTAGGTTTGTTAGGTTAGGTCAAGGTTAGGTGCAGGTTTAGGCTAGGTTTAGGCTGGGTATAGGGTATCTGGCAAGGTCAAGGCGAAATATCATGGTCAAACAAGGTTAATATATATATATAAGTATATATACTTATATATAATATACTATTATATAATATACTATATACTATATAGTATATATATATATATTAGTATATATGTATATTAAATATATATATATTATATATATATAATATATTATATTATATTATATCTGCCTCTCTCTTCTCTCTCCTCTCTCTCTCCTCTTCTCTCTCTCTCTCTCTCTCTCTTCCTCTTCTCTCTCTCTCTCTCTTCGGTCGCTGGCTTTGTAGATGCGCATGCGCATGTTTATTGGGATCGTAAAAGCCACGTGTTAGTTCGCTGGACGAAAAATAATACTAAAAATAAAATAAAATGATTATGTAAAAAACGCAAATAATTAAAATAATAAAAATAATAAAAATAATTAAAATAATGTTAATAATAAATAGATATCATTTTATTCAAATAAAAATGAATAACAATTTTCGAAGTCAAAGAGAATAAACAATAATAGCAAGCACGGACGTCTGCCACGTGATTTTTCGATTAGAGTTTCACTTTGTGAATCTCAGGATGAGAGATGTTAATAACGAAAATAATAAAAAATAATAAAAATACGCAAAATAATTAAATATCAAATAATTAAAATAATTAAATATTTCAAATAAATGATTCCAATAAAAAATTTCAGTGTCTTCAAATACGTCTAAAATGTGGTAAATGCTTCGAAATGGTCGCAAGACGAAACGTTTCTCGCCTCCTTCTGTTCTCTCTCTCTCTCTTCCCTCTCTCTCTCTCCTCTCTCTCTCTCTCTCCCTCTCTCATATATATATTATTATAAATTAAACGAAGATACGTTTGTTTACACTTTTAATAAATGAACTATATATATATTATATATTTAATAATTATATATTATTAATATATATTATATATTTATAATTAATTTATTTATTATTATATTATTATTATTATTTATTATTTTTTATTATTATTATTATTATTATTATTTTTTATTATTATTATAATTATTATTATAAGAAAGAAAAGATCTTTTGGAACCGCGGGACTTGCTTTATATAATTGAAAATTCACATTATTGTTTCTCCTCTAATTCGTTACGTGCTGGTGGGTGGTTTACAGGGTCAGGGGTTTGCCTTCGGTGGTGGAGGCTAGAAAAGGAACATATGTAGGTGTCGAGTTCTTTTTGAGTTGTATGACATGGGATCTTGTAGTCGGGAACCATAAATAAGACGTGGTGTTAGTATGTCTTGAGGTGTGTAAGGAAGTTTAAGGCACTAGATGGAAGGCGATGTGGAACTGGTAGCGGCACGTGGTGCGGGGTGGGTGTGTGTGTGTGTGTGTGTGTGTGTGTTGTGGGTGTGTGGGTGGCTGTGTGGTTGTGCAGATGGGGTGGGCGGGACTGTAGAAAAAAAGGCGGAGGAAAAAAAAAAATAAAGGGGACATAGGCTCGGAAAAAAAGGGTCGGCGATGTGACAACCTAAGAAAAAGCAAAGAACGGTTTCACGGGATGGGAAAAAGAATAAAAAAAACGGACCAAAAAAACGTGCGCGGGGGGCACGCGGCGGCCCCGCGGGCTGCTTGCGCTTTCGCCCTGCTGTGGGTGCGGCGGTTCGGCACCCACCACATCGGGTTAAGATATCAACAAAAGGGCTAGCCCCCTAAAAGAACAGAGTCAAATTCATAACACACTCGTGGCAAAATGACCCATGGTCGAAATTACGCAGGGGTACGTAACAACGTGTTGCTAACGCAGTACGTTTGGGGCCACCCTTCTTCGAGGGTTGCTAAATTAGGGGTTGCCAAAAAATTTGTAGGGTTGCCAAAAAATTAAGGGCTTGCCAAAAAAAATACGTGGGCCAAAAATGAACCCATGGAGAATCAAAATGGGGTGGTCCGAGAAAAATGGTCCAAACCCAAAAAGGGTCAAGGTCAGGAAAGAAAAAAAGAATAACAAAAAAAAATTTGGGTTAAAAAAGGTCAAGGTCAGTCAAGGTCAGGGCCAAAAAGGATCACAAGGTCAGTCAAAAGGTAAGAGAGAGGAAAAGTAGGTGTCGGTCCATTTTCGTGCAATAAGACCGTCTCCTTATACTTATTGAGAATAATAAAAAAAAAAAAAAGGGACCGCCTCGTTCTTCTCCGTGCCAGACCAAATAAACCAAGAGAACAGTACTTGGGGTGGTTTTAATGGTCTATACCTCAAACTTAACCCTCCGTGTTTTTTTTTTCCCCACCCTGATATATATTATATATATATTATATATATTAACTATATATTATTATATATATCATATATATATAGATATTGAGGAAAAAAAGTATATATATATATATATATATTATATATATATATATATAATATATATATATATATATATATATATAGCGAGAGAGAGAGAGAGAAGAGGAGGAGAGAGAGAGAGGTAAGAGAGAGTAGAGAAGAAGAGCAGAGAGAGAGGTAAGGAGAGAGAGAAGGAGAGAGAGCGAGAGAAGGAGAGAGAGAGTGACGATTGGTTATATAGAACCTACTGGGTTCCTCTGTTGTTTTATTTGTTTATGTAGAAATTAAAGGCCTTGAGTGGTATAAGATGTTCTTTGTATTGGAGATTAATTTAATTTACATTTAAATAAAAATTATAGGAAATTTAAACTAAAAATAAAATTCGTTCAAAGCTTTCGTGGGTTATCACCTCATTTCTTCTTCGAGACTAGATTAAGAATCGGATTAATTGGATGGAGGAACTTTCTAATGCATCCCGAAGAAGGTGGAGCGTGATCATACCCACGAAAGCTTGACATTTATTTAGTGATTTTGTATATTAAATAAAAAATAATTGTAAATTCCTATAAAGCTTTTACCTCAAGGTATTTAATTATCTTCCTCCTCTCACTCTTGAGACGCGTATCTCTCTCTCCGTCTCTCCGTACATCTCCTGATCGATGCCACGCTCTGCCTAGGAACCGAGAGAAAAAAAATAGAACATTTATGAAAAAAATACGCAAACTCAGTAACCGGAATAGCGTCGGCGAGTTTCTGGGGAGAGAAAAAAAAAAAGAAAAAGAAACAAGTTAAAAGTAACCGGTAGAGATCCTTCCCCAGCATTCTTTCATCGCACTCAAATTGAGGAAGAGGATAGCTCTTAGTGGGAAAAAAAAAAAAACGCTACTATCGGTCATGATGTCTTGAGATGAAAAAAATCATGACCGTTTACTTATGCTTGACACATGTTTTCATTTCTTTACATAGCTTTGTGATCAGCCCCTGTCGTCCGGACATCAGTTAGGGAAGATAAAAGAAAAGATGAAGTCTACTGTGTCGGCAGAAAGGGAAAAAAAAAAGAAAGACAAACGAAAAGAAAAAAAAGCTGCTTGAGCAGAAAAAAAAAAAGTTTCTCCGTAAGGGAAAAAAAAGTATTGGTACTGGAGAGAAAAAAAAAAATAAAAGGAAAACAAAAAGGGAGAGAAAAGAAAAAAAAGAAGGGAAGAAAAAAAAATAAAAAAGAAAAAAAGTAAAGCAAAAAAAAAAAAAAAAAAAAAAAAAAAAAAACGTGAAGAGATCTTTTTGAGAATGATAGGACTCTTCGTCCAATTTGCCAGCGCAGAGTTCGTTTGATCTTCCAAGAAAATAAAAAAAAAGTCCTACTGCGTACTCGCGCGGACGTTCGTGTAGACGGAAATTTCCGTCGAGTCGACGTCACACCTAGAGGAAAAGGGCCTGATCCCGGCGAGGAGGAATGAAAAAAAAAACCACGAGGCTAGAAAAAAAAACGGAGCAGGGGCGGCTGGATGTAACGCCGCAGACTCGCGATTCGATTGGTCCTATGAAAAAAAAAGGAAAAGAGAGAGATCCTTAGCAAAGAATGTAACATTAAAAGCTTTTTCTATATCAGCAATGGTTAAGAACCTACCATGTCTTATAAAGTATAAACAACCTAGCAAGATGTGGTAACAAGGATGGACAGTTATCAAGTTAAATCACTTAAAGCTTTGCCATCATCATATTTTTTACCAGATGGATCAACCACTATTCTAATTTTAGTGGTATGAACATTATTTCTAATTACAGCAAAGTGAGGAAGAAAATAGTCTTTTTTATGATCTATTTTATCAATAGGAATTTCATAAAGGATACCCTCATTTAATTGTAAATCAAAAATATTCTGATATTCATTTAATAAATTATTATTTTTTAATTTTCTAATAAGAGAATTAAGCCTGCCATAAGCATAATCAAAATTAGGAGTTAAGTCATTTATATTATGATTAGGTTTCCATGGAATTTCTACTGATATACTTTCCTCACTCAGCTGAACATTATCCTTAAAATTTTTTATTATTCTTTGTTCATTAGTGGTAAATTTTTCATCTTTAAATAACCCTAAATTTTCCAGACTGCTGAAATGACCTATATTTTCAGCTAGATTTTCATCATTTTCACTGACAGTAGCCACACAACTCTCTGTAATTAAATTTAAGGCTGTCTCATATTTAAAATGATAATCTGAGGGAATACCTTGCAAAATGACACCATACCTAGATTTGTAAGCCATAGCATTATTAATTTTAATAATTTCTAAATTTAGTTCTTTAATACTAGGGGCTCCTAAAATTACATTAAAATCAGTTACTACTTCAGAATCATAATTCTCTGCTAATTTAAAACCATTAAGTTCAAGGGGAAAGTAACTAGTTTAAGACACTTCTTATATTTTAAACTTTACCGGGGATGTTATCAACAACTAGAAATTCTTTAGGATATTTGGACATCTTAAAGAAAAAAATTTTGCATTTCAAATCATCGGTTTGAAAATTGAGCATTAAAAATAATGATTGTTAGGTTTCCTCAATGACCTTAGTGGAAACACCTAGAGACTCTACTGTATCCTTAACAATGTAATTGTCCTGACTCGCAGAATCTAAATAAGTGTTCTCACCTTTATTTCACCACCCAAATTTGTTACAATTGGTAACTGTAATGATGGAAGAATTGAATTACCTCCAACAGAAGTAATATTACACCCTTGACTAGTTTTATTACTTTTCCCATTATCTTTTACTTTAGGATCTTTGATTTTACCTTTACCTTCTGAAAGTTGTTTTAAGCAAAGAAAATATAAATGATTTTTTTACCACAATTTTTACAAGGATCAAGAGATATTGTACAACTGTTTTCATCATGATTTTTACCTGTACATTTTTTACAATACCCTAATTCTTTTATACGATCCCATTTTTCTTTATTGGTAGTATATTTGGTACATCTGGAAATAGTATGACCATTTTGAGAGCATAATTTACATGTCATTACAGTAGAGGCTGTAACGACTGAAGTTTTAGATTTTACACCTTCATAAAAAATTTTACCTGAACTTGCCTCATTCTCTGATTGAGATTTTATTTTTACATTTTTATTATTTACAGATTCATTTTTTAATGAAAGAGCATTAAAATTTAAAGGTTTTGATTTAACACTTTCTTGATCGTTTAATGTTTTTGTAGCCTCAGTCACCGCACTTCGAAAATCATCAAATGATTGATATAATTTATATCCACACATGTACGCAAATATTCTCTTAATTCTATATCTAAAGCATTATAATAGATGTATAATTGAATATCGTCAATAGTTAATTGATTATTTTTAAACAGATTGACATTGGCATTCATATTAGCTTGAAAATCATTTAAACTATTAAGATCTTTAGAAGCTTTTTTACAAGTTAATAACTTTTTGATTAGTGAAAATTTAATTTGACCTGGAGAAGCATAAAGATCTTCCAATTGCTCCCAAGCCTCATCATAGGCTGTATCTGACTCTTGAATACAATTTATTTGAACAGATGGATTACCTTTTAAGTGCTGTTTTAAATAAGCAAATTTTTCTTGATTTGACAATCCTAAATTATCATAAATATTAGTAAAAGATATTTTAAAATTTTTAAATTGAGAGGCATCACCTTCAAATGGCAAGATCTTTATTTCTGCTATTTTAACCTTAGCTTTATGAGCTGTATTTGAAGCAGAAGTACTTTGAGAAATATTTGTACTCAATAATTGAATATATTTATTAATGGTAGTATAATAATACTCATTATTTGACTCTAAAGCCTCTAGTCTTTCAGTCGTAAATTCTTTACAAGCTACAAAAGAATCGGTGATACTTTCATTAAGAGATTCAAGATCATTTATTGACTTTTTCAATGTTAAACAATTATTTAATTTATCCTCATTAGATAGAGTATTAATGGCTGGAACTAATTTATTTAAAGCTTTAGTAACAGCAGACCTTTTACCACCCCGCTTTCTTGTTAGCTTAATTACATTTCGTAATTCTTCAGACGGGCCAGAGGATGAAGCAAACCCTTCTATATCAGAGCTATTTATGTCTAAATGCTCCATTTTCATTCACACTTGTGACAACAACCTAAGCCTATAATACATAAGCCTTATAATACATAGACCTTAAAATATGAACCTTAAGCCTACAATTAAAAAAAATCCTTAATACTAAAAAATATATATACCATAACCCTATATAAAGGGAGTTCACCTTAATTTAAATTAGGCATTTTAAATAGCCTACATTTTATATACAGACCATCTGGTTTTTACCAGTATGGGAAGTCCACAAAGCCTATTATCTTATTAGGTAGGCCCATAACTCAATAGTTAGGCTGCAAAAATTTTAAAGTTTACAGCCCTAATACGTATAGCCTATTTGGGCAAAAGTAATAAGGCTTACTAACAAGAATAGGCCCAAACAATATTGCTACACTTCAGGACTATTTTTACTTAAATACCTTTCAGTATTATTTACACTTAATTTTTATTGTAATACACAATTTATTTTATATATCACAATATTTATTTAATTAAACGTTACTTTTAACACAGACCTAGAATAGTAAGTCAATCGTCAGTCCGTTATTAAGTATGTAAACAAGGTTTGTAGTCTTTGCGTCGCCACTCGTAATTCGTAAATTAAGTCGGGAATTTAACCACTTAGTAACTTTCTAAGCTAACCTATCCCTAATTATGAAATAGTAACCTCCAATATTTAGTTTCAATTTTTGAACTTTACTTTCGACGAGAGAGTTTTGAAATTTTAAAATTTTATGAATTATTAAAGGACTCAAACATAAACTCCAGTACCAAACCTTTACCTCACAGGGGGCACCATTCATTATAGAAAATTTTTAGCGTACCTCACAGGGGGCACCATTCATTATAGAAAATTTTTAGCGTACCTCACAGGGAGTACCATTAATTATAAAATTATTTCGTTAAGCAAGTTAAATTAAATTAAACCTCACTTATGGGGAGAGGTAAAGGAAGCAAAATATTATATTTATTAAAGATAAAACAACATGCCTAAGCAAACTTCTCTTACCTTCACAAAAAACGGGAGCTATTACAAGTAATGCGCTGAAGAATCTGTTTAAGCCTTTTACGATTAGTACTTCAATCGGATGAGGAGGGATCCCTCTTTGAAGAAAGACGATTCATCCAGGATATTGAAGTACGGGAATAAAACACTGAGAGTCACTGCTTTCATAAAAAAATTACTTAGGGCGTAGCTAGACAAAAAATTGATTAACTTTTTCAAGGAGTCAGCCGGAATATATCAGAGATGTTCCAAAACTTTTTTTTTTCTCTCTCTCAAAATGAATTGAGATTTTTTAGATGGTTGTGCTTTTTCCCTTTTCGCATCAGGCTAGAGCATTTTGCTGAGGCATATTTTATAACTCAATTTATGAATTTTAAAGTTAGATTAATAGTTAAATTTTTATTAATTTTTAGATTTATATTATAGGTTTGGGACTGGATTCCAATTTGAGAATGATATAGTGAATTTAATTTAGATACTATTCAAAATTTCAACACTTTATGTGCATATATCAAATTTAAAATAAAATTACTTACTCATTTTCATAAGCCTACGGTGAAGCCCCCCAAAAAAAAATAACATTTCTTTTTACATTTTGTTAATATTATTTAAATTATATTTGAAAATTCAAATAAAGTTTCTCTTTTTTTTTTTGATTTCGTAAATTCAGAATCTTAAAATGCATTTCCCAGGTTTACCAACTTTACGAAGCTTAAATTATTTTGCGGGATGTGGTTTACTTAAGGTCCATATATATATATATATATATATATATATATATATATATATATATAATATATATATATATATATATATATATATATATATATATATATATATATATATAATATATATATATATATATATATATATATATATATATATATATATATAT
>JABUQX010095813.1:12500-29264 GCA_015478945.1 Trachelipus rathkii | reverse complement strand
AGCTACTTAATGTTAGTGCTGGTTATAATACATGTATAAAATTTTGAAGTAACATCGTTTTCTTAAAATGGAATTTACTTGAATATTCCAGATAAGACCATTCCACTCGATAATTGCCCGAGAAGTACATGGAGGGTCGGAAATATGATAAGAATACGCAGGTGATCAACGCGACCTGCTGGATTGTAGGCGAAATGTCCAATCGATCGTATTTTTATACTGCTTACGTCAAGTACGCTCACGATGAACAGACGGTGGATTTCATCGATGATAACAATGGGTATGAGAATGCCCGCAAGGTCTCCGGCTTTTTCGCTTTGATGGGCCTGTGTGAAGTACGAATCTGCGGAAGGTGAAGACATGGGGTGGCGAGAGAGATTTGACTCTATCAAAGTGGGAAGGTATAGCTTCTATACAGCGTTTACCGTACTATACTGTTTATCACATATATTATATATTATTATATTATATATATTAATATATATATATATAATATATATATATATATTATATATATATATATATAATATATATATAAATATATATATTAATATATATTATATATATATCATTACGCGTCACTTTCACAAGCCATCTAGTCGCAAACGACGTTACGAAATACTTTCTGACGACGAAGACGAATCCCGTATTCTCGTGTTAAAGCGGGGTACAATCGGCTGCCGGAGAGCGGTTTTCTTTCTGCGTCAAGGATAGGACTTCAGGTGATGATTTTGGTACGAAGGACTGGTCTTCTGGGATCTCGTGTTGGTGTGTATCAAGAGAGCTCACAGCAGCGCGCCGCTGTGCAGGATTGCGACCATAATCCTAAGGCCGTTATGGTTGAGTTTCTAAACACATGTTTTATTTCAAATATCGTATGTAAAATATATATATATATATATTAATAGTATATTATATAATATATATATATATATAATATATATATATATAATATATATTATATATATATATATATATATATAAATTAATATATATTATAATTATCATATTAGCCGTTTCTCGTCTTACAGCATTGCAGAAGCATCCGACGAAATACCCTAGAGCAGCGCTTATTAATGAAAATCTAAAATTGCTGAACGGCGGTATTGATATTTTTCCTTGGCTGCAGTCTTGGCTCTGGAAACAGAAATGAGTATGGAATCGCGACGATGGCTACCCACCCTCATTCGGTAATACAAAAGCCATTGAAGTAATGTAATGTAAGGTTATTAAATGTAATTGAATCATAATGATCTTTAATGTAGTGTAATATAATGAAGGGTAATGAAATAAGCATAATTACACATACAGCACACACACAACACACCACACAACACACACGCACACAACACGACACAACACAACACAACACAGCATAATATATAATAAGATAATATATATATTATATAATATAGATATAATATATATATATAATTAACATATACTATATATAATATATTATAGGTATTAATATTTAATATAATATCATATAATATCATTCTCGGCTTACAGGGTTATCGAGAGATGATAACATGGTTCAGCGACGGCTAAATTCAAGAGCCACCACGATCACACGAGGAGGCTTTGTGGTTCTTATAGGAACTCACCCATCGTAACGGGCGCGCTGTTGATGTAGAAAGGCAACCCATGCCCTTATGAGTCAGGAGCGAGGGATTAGTGGAGACCGCGTTATGGTCGATGTAGAGATGCGTCTGAATAGATCGTATTGCCTTTAAAAATTGGAGCGTCCTCATCGGAAGTTAATGATGATGGGGGGGGCAAGGGCGTTGATTGAAGATTCACCCTTCAGGCGATTGATGCATCCCTGCCCTCTTGCCTCCATCTCTACTGGAAGACATTTCACCCCGTACGAACTCGTAAGGTGAGTTTACATAGTGTTTTCCGAATATAGTGTGCAAAAATATATTATATTATTGATTATATTATTATTATTATTGATTATATTATTATTATTATATTATAATTATTTATTATCATATATTATTACACTCCTATAATATTTGCTAAAATTATTATTATTATTTATTAATTATTTATGTTTAATTATTATTATTATATTATTATATATTATGATTATTATTATTATTATTATATTAAAATACTATTATTCTCTCTCTCTCTCGTGTCGTTTGCAGAGTGGTGAGGGCATCCGAGCCTATAAAAAGTAGCCGTTCAGGTCGAGCTGTTGAGAGTGGTGCTGTCAGCAGGGCTTCAAGGGAAGCCTGAAACCTCGCCATTCACATGCAGTTTTGCTTTAATGTCACTGGCATCGCTATCTACGAAGGAATTAAGGAATAATCGAGCACACACCGCTACCCACGGGTTAGAATTAACGAGCAGGGCGTGTTCAGAGAAGGGAGGGATATTAATGATACATTCTTAGGCGTAATACAAAGTGTTATAGCATTCTTGCGCCGTGAAGTAACCAGCCAGCAGTATGGGGTGCGGGTGTGGTTCACATTCCAAGGGCAGAATAACAACGAATATTTCGTTTCGCATACCCTACAGAATGATGAGTACTGAAAATCTAGCCATATATCTAGATCTGACCGTTTTGTTTAAAGGCGTTCCAGTCCGGTGATAAGGCACTGTTTAACCAGTTCGAGAGAGGTGCAAGTATGGGTAAACCGGCAGGTATTGGAACATATCGTTGCGGTTCAGTCAGTTAAACTTTATAAGTGACGCGATTAATACATGTCAAACCCGCTACTAACACAATGAAAGAGAATATACACGCTAAAGCAAGTATCGGAAATGTGGATATAGAGCCATAGCGGTCCGTGTCACAAACCTCCATTACTCTGCCACTCCCCGCTAGGTAGCACTATGCCCCCACCATAACAGTTGATTTCACACCTGTCCTCCCTAGCTACACTTAGGAAGGAAATTGCGCTCAATGCAGAGCTGAAATATGAAAGACCCCATGATTCACTGAACATTTGCGAAGATTTAGAAAAATAATATTGAAATATGGATAAATTTTTTTGCTAATACTGTACATCACCTCCTAGAGATAGTTTTTTAAACCGATCGCAACTGTGTATTAGAACTGTTCTACCGTTTATAATATTAATAGGTATGATGATAGAAGTGTAATACCCATGTACTAACTATTCCGTTCCCGTAAAGAATACCAGTTTCAAAACTCGCCCTGTATACGCAGATCATAGATGCGACATTATTAAATTGGTGCCATTCTCTGTAATCTCTGCTACAGCTTCACGGACAATATAACTAGGCATTTAAGGGATGAATGCACGGAATATAGATGCACCCAGTGTTTAACCTACAAGTGTAAAGGGAAACCTGACGCTAACGCGAAACTTCCACACTGCAATGCTTGATTGTAACAGGGACTTCTACAATGGTGAATGTTTCAATCTCCATAAAGAACGTACTTGCAAGAAACTCAAAGTGTGCACCCTTTGCGATGAGATAATGTTGGCTGACAAGAAAGGCAGTCACCGACATGACTGTGGACATATCCATTGCAGTGTATGCAATGAAAAGTATGGTGCAAACGGAGATAATCATGAATGTTACATGAAGAAGATCAAGATTCCCACTGATAAGGCATTAAAGAAGAAACAGGTGTTCACCTTTTATTACGACATTGAAACATACAACAATAATCAACGTATAGATGGTAATAATCGAACTGTCACAGACATGCTGCCATACCTTCTAGTGAGCATGCTAGTGTGTTATGAATGTGGCGAGAAAGATCTCGGAAATGATCAGTGCGGTAAGTGCGGAACCAAGCGGATGGAGATCTTTAAGGGGAGGCTGTACTCGAAATTTGAGTTTCTATCAATCGTGAAATGAGTACTTTTTATTTAAAAAGGAACTATTGACTCTTATGTATTCCTTATTGATTTCGTTCAATATAGACCTTCATGGTTTGGCATATATGGGGGCTGAAGGGCAAGTTCTTGAGATTTTTACCGTTTTAACTGAAAAACCATATACTAATACTTGTCACGACCATCGTGATACTATCGATACACTGCAGAATCAATTGGTTCTATAACAAAAGATTATAATTCAAGTTGGCCTCATTTTGGAAAGTTCAATAAAAAAAGTAATCGGGTAAGATAAATACTTCAAATTTTGAATTTTCATAAAATTTCAAACAAATAATTTCAATGGTCAATCACTATTCAAACTTGGATCTGGCACAACCCGACAGTTATTCAATCTGAATAAAACTTCGTGAGAATCTTCGATCCGTTAAATATTATATATAAAATGTCCTGGAAATTTTCAACACAATAGACTTCATTTTTTTTTTTTACGCGAAATTTATCTTTTGTCAGGCTGTATAATGGAAAAAAAGTTGTGTTTTTTGAGAACAAACGCCGTATAATAGATTGACTATGTATTTTTTTTTCTTTTTTTTCAGAAAGTTAAAAAGAATTACGCACCCTCACCTCACCAAACAGAGCACAACCGCAGTAAAAGTTTTTTATTTCACTACCGCACACGCACGCGCCCACCGCCACCGCACCGCTCAACACGCACCAGACTCCGTACTCTAGTTCAAACAGGTCACGCTCCGACTTTGCATAAGGTATTTTGTTATCTTTCCATACAAAAGTCTATCTTATAAACAATTCTATTACTTCGCGAGTGTCCGGCTCCCGGCTCCAACTCCGGCTATGGCTCCGATCCGTTCCGCTTCGATTCCAGTCCTCCGGCTCCAGCTCCTTTCAACAAACTTGCTTCAGCTCCCGAACTTTTAAAGATATACTTTCAACTGCAATAAAAATTGTTCTTCAGCTCGCTGCCGCTCCGGCTCCGGCTACTTGTTCCCCGCTCCGACTCAGCTCATTCGTTTCATTTCAAGATACATGGTTCAGCTCGAAACTTTGCAAAAAAGTATTTTAACCTGCAAAAAATTATTTTTAATAAAAATTTTACTTTACTAAGGCTTCTTATCCGGCTCTGCTCTGGCTCTGCTCTGGGCTCCCAGTCCGGCTTGGTTCCTGCTCTGATCCCGGCTCCTTTTCCAAGAATCTGTTTCATCTCCCAACTTTGGTTGAATTTACTTTCATCTACAAAAAAATTCTTGAAAAAAAAATTTGTTCCTCAGATCCGCATCTGGTACCGACTCCGACTACCAGCTGCGCTCCGGCTTCGCGCTCCGGCTTTAGTTCCGACTTCGTTTTCATAATTTCTTTGCAGAAGCTATTTTTATCCTGCAAAACAATTTCTTTAAAATAATTTATACTTTACCTCCGGGCTCGGCTCCTGTCGCCTGCCGCTCCAGCTCGCTTCATTCTTCATAATATGTTTAGCTCCAATACTCTCTGTTACAAGTTACGTTCATCTGCAAAAGTTTTCTTGGGAAAAAAATTGTTTCTTTCAGATGCTCGGCTCCGTCATCCGGTCCGAGCTCGCGCTCCGGCTCCGCTCCGGCTTCGATTCCATTTATTTGACTAAGAATAGTTCAGCTCCGACTTTGCCGAATTATTTTTACCTGCAAAAACAATTTATCTATTTTTTCTTTTTTTTTAAATGATACTTATGGCTCCTGCTCCAGGTCCTGGCTCCGGTCTCGTGGCTCGCGGCTCCAGCATCCATTCAAAATTGTTCATCCTCCAATCTAGATTCAGTGAATTATTTTTCACCTGGGCAGTGAATTAGGTATCATAATTTATTCTAAGAAGCATTTTTGATTCGGTCCGTCTCGATCCGCTCTGGCTCGACTCCGCTCGTCCAACTCCGACCTTCGTTTTCATGTCAGATAAGTTTCAAGCTCGCGGCTTTGCAGAACTTATTTTTTACCTGCAAAAACAAAGTTCTTTAAAAAAATTATTATAATTTGGTTCCAGCTCCGGCTCCGGCTCGGCTCGCTCCTGCTCCGAATTCCGACTCCGGCTTCAGATCTGGCTCCGGCTCTGCGCATTCGGCTCATTTCTCACAATTTGTTCAAGCTCCATCTGCAACTATATTTTCACCTGCAAAAGAAATGTTCTTTAAAAATTTGTTTTTCGGCTCTATCTCCGGCTCCGTCTCCGGCTCCGGCAACGGCTCCGGCTCCGGCGTCCCGACTCTGACTACCATTTATATATGATTGAGAAAGAGCCTGATCTTGGTTTGTGTTTATAGTAAATTATTTATAAAATGTAAATAAAAACCTAGAAAGATCTGGAAAGTTGAATTGCAATTTCAAACACTGGAAATGAAATTTTTTAGTTGACACACCTATAAAAACAATATCCTGGACTTAAAAACTCTTTCGGAATTTCGAAACGAAAATTACACCATGAGTGTAGAGAGGAAATTTCTAATAAATAAATTAATTAAAAAAAAAAAGTGTGCAAAATTTTTTTATTTGTACCCTTAAAAGTAGGGGCTTGGGCAAAGTACAGGTTCCCCTTAATACTGAATTTAGAAGCTGTAATGGAGATCAATCAGAATGCCTGAGATCATTCATCAACATCTCTTCAAAGATTCTCCAGTTCCACAGGAATAGCTAAAATGAGTGCAGCGGCAACACACGGCGCGGAGATTAGATACACAGTTCAGTGATTTATAAGCAAAACTGCTGCCCGACCTAGAGCTGACATCAGTCTCTTCCAATCCTGCTGAAGAAGAGGGACGCCAAAATCAGTAAGACTAACGTGCTAATCGTAACTTATTTCAAATGATACCTTAGTTCAGGCCGTTTGTGCATTAAAGAGAGTTTACCTAAATGCCGAATGGCGATCTGTGAATGGTAGTGTAGGCTAAGGGTATCTTCCCTTACAAGATTCCCTGCACTTAGCGGACACCCTGAATTATTTAAAGACCGGAATCCCCGGAAGAGAATGTATGTCTATGAATGCTAGACCCGCATGAGCCGAGACGAGGAAGATTGAATTGGACAATAGGTATCGATAACTTTAAAAATAAAAGGATATGACATCAAAGCCGAATGTACCACTTACTGTGTCCAGGAGTGAACATTTTAACGCAAGTAGTTTGAAAAGTTCAGGGTTAATATTCTCTACGGGATTATAAAAATTGCTTGTCTTGGATTGAGATGTCAACATCACTAGCGTCCTTATGTTTACCGATCTTTAGATGTGGAATCATGCTGAGAAGTCACCTTGCCCATATTGGCCGCGCAGATGAAGGAAATTACTCGTTCGATGGGATTAAATGGCTAAACTTTATGGAATTGTACACAGGGCGTCGAATTGAACATGCCAGGAATGGAGGAGAGCGAAAATTCAAAATAAAGAACAGATTCCTCAAACCTGATGGTTATCTCAGATAGCCTGTTGATAGAAGTACGTCCCGGTTAACGAGCGACGCCTTCGTTACTTCAAAACATAATTAACGTTAATGAGCAGTAATTATTAGCTGAATAGATGAGAAGATGGGAGCGCACAAAAGACCCGGCACCCCTAAGTGAAGAAAGTTGTCTATCCTCTTCTTCATGGGTGTATTATGGCATGAGCAATCAGGCATATGTGATAGGCTCTGACAAAGAATTGGTGGAGTCTTCCAGCCAGCGACCTGTACCTGCGTACCAGCAGCAGTGCGAGGCGAATTATACAGAAATGCATGGTTGCAGAGGTTGTGAGACGGTGTCGGGGTATGTGATATGAATAAGAGTTGAAGCAGAAGGACTGATGATAGCATCCATCGTGAACCGAAAATAGAAATGAGACACGAACTTGAAACTTAGGTGCATATGTACAAGCACAGGCAATGAAATGGAGCAAACGAGCGTGTTGTTGTGAGAGTACGCCTCTATATGGACGCGCCTGAAGCGTTCGTGTTATTACTATCCTCCTACCGGAAGGAGTATGCTGAAACTCCTGACTACCTCCCGATTTTCACCTCTACTTATACCCCTAATGTACAAAAACTAAATCGAATATTCCATGCAGTGGTTACCCACGATAAACTCACAGCCGTCGAGTTGCCTTCGGCATTAAACGTAGTTCGTGCAAGATATGAACCACACACTATCACTTTGGCCCTATCATTACGTAGCATACTGCTCACTACGGATCATGATCACACCCTGTTTGCCCGGGTTTTGAATGGGACCGACTCATCTTCCACACTGTGTGCGCACATGTAGTGCAATCTGGTTGTATGAAGTAAATGCGGACACACTGATAACCAGCGGCCGATGCTTAAGGGTAGTCACTGCAGTCCCGGAATTAAGAATCTTGCTCTGCGAAGGAATTAAAATCAAGAACTTTACGAAGGTCTAGCAAATTCAAATGGAAGTCTACGAATAATATATTCAGCAAATATGTGGAAACCCTTCATGAAGTGGAAGACTGAAGCTTCGGGTCTTCCTGATGGATGTGGATTCCTAAGTCTTCACCTGAGATTTCGCCAGTTCGTGTAGCGGATTTCAAGAGAATTCGAAGGCGTCATTTTACAATCCGATCAACATCAAAGCCTAACCGTGCATGCCATACAGTAGCTAAACTCATTAATATTCCTGAAACGCTCATCTGCGGAAGCTAGTCCAACGCGGCTTGCCATCGTATATGAGATGGATTTCTGCTGCTTCAAATGCTACGAGCAAGGTTTGGGAGGTGATGCAAGTAGAGCCGACTGGAGATGTACGTAAATATCATTGTAGCGGGAGATCACCATATTGTAGAGGTGACACATACCGACTACGCAAATCGGACGGCTAAAGCCACAAATGTTGCTGTAGCTGCATTCACCACATGCTATGCACGTATGGAATTGTATGGACTTCTAGACTCTGTTGGACAGAGGGTTCTCTACTGCGATACCGACAGCTGTGTCTTCATAGCCAGAGAAAAAGAAAAAGATTACGTTCCACCCACGGGTAAGTTCCTCGGAAACCTTACCGATGAGTTAGGGCCTAATGTAACAGCTGACAGCTTCGTGTGTACAGGACCGAAGTCGTATGCCATACGCTTGAGAAAGAGAGATGGGACCTTTTCGTATATACTAAAAGCAAAAGGATTAACGCTGAATAGGGAAACGGAGAATATCATTAGCTTCGCGGGCATGACAAAAATAAGTATGGATAAGATGGTGAAGGATGTAGAAAAGACTAAGGACCGTGACTGGATGGTATTGAACGATGATAACGAGTATTACAATCAGATTAAAGACACCGATGCAACAGCAAGAGCCATTTCACAGTTGACGGAACCTGCTGGGGGGCCAACGCTGCATGGATGAGATTCATCAGTATGAACATTCGCCATCTTCTTCCGTTGCAACTACGACGCCACTATTAGGGAAGTGGAGAGTCCTTGATACAAGGATGTGAGCTAGCTGTAGGGGAGAGTTTACACTGCTGAATTCATCAGAGAGGTTCAGGCACACCTTTTCAAATACAAGCGCACCTCAGTCTCGGAGTGCTCGAACCATCGCCGCCAAGGATTATCGAGGGGTTTTACACGGTTCCATTTTATGTTTATAATAGATATATATATAATATATAAAAATATTATAGTATAAATATATTATGATATAATATATAGTACTATATAACTATATATATTATTATAGTATATAATAGTATATAGTATATATATTAATATTATCCCTTTTATGCAATTGCATTTATCTAAAATTATTAATTTTTCATTCCATGTGTAAGAAATAAAAAATCCTATTGCATGCCAAACACCATAGAACATATATATATAATATATATATATTATTATATATTTTATATAATATTATATAATAGTATAATATATACATGATAATATATATTCAGTATTTATATAAATAGATTTAATTATATTTTTTAAAAATCTTTTCCAGAGGAGTTAAAATTATTATTATTAGTTTTCATTCAAATGTTTCATTTTAAATAAAAATTATTTCATACTACTCTTTCCTTTTCCGACCATTTTATTCTTATTTTAAAAAAAATGTTTAATAATTTTAGTTGACTTTATGAGCAAACGATAAAAACAGTAATGATAATAAATCAAAATAATAATATAATAATAATAATAATATTAATGAATAATAATAATAGATAAGTTGTGTTGGTGTGTGAAAGTGTGTTTTGTATATAGTGTGAATGTGTGTCGTGTGTTCGTGTGTGGTGTTGTGTGTGTGGTGTGTGTGTGTGTTTGCAATATATGCCATTAACATGAATACGATGCATCGATAGCATTAATTGCCTATGCACCTCTGTTCAATCGACTAATTCATAGCTTTTTATTTTTGTGGTTGATAGTTTTCAACTTGGATTTATTTTCGTTTGTTGTCGATGCTAGGTCTGTGTGTTTTGTTGTTGTTGTTTGTTGTTGTGCGGGTGTTGGAATTAAATTAATGGCTTTGGACTGTCACTTGTTTGCTGTGGATTTGTGATGATGGAGAAGAAGCATTGAATCGATCCACAAGGAAAATGGATCGAAAAAATACACTATCGCTACCCTTTGTGATTAAAAAATCAATAATAATATAATAATAATATAAAATAATACAAATAATAATAATAATCAATAATAATAATGAGCATTAATATATATATTATAATGAATAAATAATAATAATATAAATGATATAAATACCATATGTATACTAGTAGTAATATATATATATATAATATATAACTATATATATAGTAGTTATATATATATATATTATATTATACTTATATATATATTTATATAATAATTATTGATTAGTAGAGTTTAATTGTCAAGAAAACTATCTTCTTTCATAGCCCTGGGCATAATCTTATCGGTCAGAAATATCGGAGAAAAGGGATTAACTTTTCTTCGATATTTAAGCCCTTTTAACGCGAAACCTAATTAGACTAATTGAGACCTGGGAACCTCTGTGGTCATTTTATTATAATTTCAATTTTCTACGTAACTTTTTTGAACTCAAGATTTCTATATAAACATGATTTCAGATTAGAACTTGGAAGGGCCGCTTAGCAAGGTCAGTAGGTCTTTATAATTACTTAGGCGACTCACGTGATGAGCAGCAAAGACGGGATTTCGATTCATCCCCGTCCAAATTTTTATATATATCACAAGTGGGGGTGAACATAAAGAGATGGGGGGGGAGTAAGGATAGTAAACCCCATCTCCTCAAATGACGATTTCGCGAACGAAAGACTACGAAACGGTATACCAAACCGGGGTGGCGCCGCGGAGGCGGGGAAAGACGGACACGTGTGCGCGAAGGCGGCGGACCAAGGCGGAGGCGGGCGAGAAAAACGGGCTTCGCGCGAAACAAGTGTGTGTGCGTGTGCTGTGTATATATATGGTGTGTGTATGTATGTGTGTGTGTGTGTGTGATGTGAGTGTTAAAGCTAGAGTGGCAAAGAGAGAGAGAGAGAGAGGAGGTAGCTATGATGTAGTCATGGCAATAGATTAAAGGGGGTAGGGGCAATGACATACAAACTAGAGGGGTAGGAGGTAAAAGATGGTGGGAGAGAGAAAACAAAGGGGTAGGGTGGTAACTGGTATGTGTGCGGTGAATAGTGTAAGATTAGACAGTTCTGTTAATGTTGATGACTGATGTCCGATCAAACATACACTTCGAATTGTGCGACAACCTACGGTGCGCACCACATACGAAATAAAAAGGGGAGGTAGGGGAAAAAGCGGGGAGAGTCGGAACGCTAAATAAAATTAATATATAGGTTACACATACGATACAAATTACTTACAATTAAAAAACTACAATCATATGTACGCCCACGCTACGCGTGCTGGCTCTCGTGCAAAATGCAAAATGTTGCTTTGCAAACATTTTGCAATTGTCGGCACTGCCAGCTCCTGCAAGTGTGCACTCCCTATCTATGTATCCCCATGACTAACTTAGAGGCCACGGTATTTACTAATTATTGTTTAGAAGGAATGTTAATGAAAAGATCGTGGTTAATGCCCAAAGAAGTTTCACCCTGCTTACTCAAGAAATTGTCTACATTTTAAATCATTTATATTGTCAAAATAAGAAATTGATTCGACACCATTTTGACATGTTGCTCAAGATCCCCTTTTCTCAGCAGGTATTCAATTCTCTGTTCCACTCATATCCTCACCCCTTCATATGCTTGGCAATGGGTGGTTCTACGTTCACTATAGAAAGTAATGATACTCGAACGAGGTTCACTTCCTCTCCTCCCTTGCAAAATCAAGAAGCTGCATGGCACTACTATAAAAATGTCATACTGGTATTTGGTTCAACTTCCACACCTCGGATGTATAAAATTTTCTTCTATTATTACTGAAATTCGGTGAGATGATTGCTAAACTACACCTTGAATTATTGAAAATGGATAATAACGAAATATTGACAATATTATTATTCTATCTTAATGGTCTCACAAAATCACATTTCCATTAGTTCGACGGGGGAGCCATTCAGCTACCATTTCCCTATAAAGCTACATTATTTTCGATGCTCCCACACATGGAAAACTCTTCGGTTCTGTCATGTGGTAAATATCATGGATTTTAATTATTAGATCATAATTAATTATTTTATATCGTATTGTATAACTTACTATCCTCGCTTTTAAGTTGACATATTTTACACATTTGAATACAGATCAGTTGATATGAAACATCTCAATTCCTTTTAAAGGATAGAGATATTAAAAGTGGGGGAGTATTGCTTGGCATTAGGAATGATGTGCCATATCAGGAGATAAATTTGATGATAAATCTAGAAATATGACTAGTTCAGTTCATCATCCCCAAAATTTCTTTAAATTTTAATGTCTTATATTCCCCTTCCTCATAAAGGTGCTAACAATGACACAAACTAAACATGCTTTCCTTGCATTACCCAATAAATCGTCACTGCTGCTTGTATTTGAGATATTGTAACTCCATCATTTTTGTGGATACTTCATCTTCGCAATAATTCCAGGCGGTGATGCTCTTTTTGCCTTCCTCATGTGAAACTGTGATGTATAAAGTGAAATCATGTTCCCTGCATTATATTGTGACACCTATTGGAGCTCTCTCAAACATGGATATTTCTATAACAACATCTGGCATATTGTTTTGCTCTACTTGGTCTACTTCTGGATACCTGTTAGGATTGATCCATTATCCCAATACTTATGTTCACCACGCATATCGTTACAATCACAAATAACGATAACAAGTAGGCTGATTTTCAACAACACATTTGGCCTTACCAGAAATACTCTCAAATCAAGATATCAATGTGGTCTGTGCCTCCATAGTTCATAAATTTCAGAGTGCGGCTCTTGCTACATTCAAAATGAGTTTCTCTGGAGTATCTCTCCCAAAATGTAAAGCTTGGTGGAATGCTGCATGTGAATCAGCTGTTAAGAAAAATAAAGCCCACCCAACTTTGATAAATCTTGTAAATTACAAAAGAGTTAAGGCTAAGGGCAGGTTTGAAGTCAAACAGGCAAAAAAAAACTTTTAAGCATACTTATTTGAAAAGCATCAATGATCATACTACACTCTCTCAGGTATGGGATAGAGTCAAGTTCTTAAAGACTAATAGACATAAGATTTCTTCTTTTATTTTAAAACCAGAGGGTATTCTGCCCCCTATTTTGAGGTAGCTAATGAATTGGCCCTGACATTTGCCAAAACTACTAATATAGCGTTTCATAGTGAGCCTTTTGTTTATCACATGGTTGAAGAGGAGTTTACCCCCTTGAACTTTACCACATTTTCTCATTACTCATATAATGCCTTTTACTATGTCTGATTTGGATCTGGCGCTTTCTCAGATTAAGAAAAATACTTCTCGTAGAGATATGATTATTAACTATCCCTTTCTCCAGCATTTATCAGTGTTTAATATACGGTGCGTATGGTAAGTGGTCATCTAGGATGAGTTCTAGAAATTTGACTTGTGAAGTTACAGGAATGGGCGAACCATATAAGGTTAGGTTCGCGGGAGAGGTCGGCAGTTTTTTTTCGATTCCCTTTTTTTTCTTCAAAAAGAGCTGATCAGGTTTTGGGCGGGGGAGAAATGGAAAGTCATGGGAAGTTAACCCCATTGCTGAAATATTCTCAATAGCTAGTTGAAGTTGCCGTTCAAGAAAAGGCAGCCTTGGCACCGCATATAATATAATATATATATACTATATATATATATATATATATATATATATATATATATTATAATATATAATATTATATATATATATATATATTATATATATTATATATATATATATATATATATATATATATATATATATATAACATACTATATTATATATATATATATATTATTATTATATATATATATATTAATATATATATATATATATATATATAATATATATATAAATATATATATATATATAATATATATATATAGATATATATATATATTATTATATATATATATATATATATATATATATATATATATATTATATATATATATTATATTATATATATATATATATATATATATATATATATTATATATATATATATATATATATATATAAAATATATATATATATATAAAATATATATATTATATATAATATATATATATATTATATATATATAATAGATATATATATTATATATATTTAATATATTATATATATATATATATATAATATATATATATATAATATATTATATAATATATATAATATATATATCGCAAGGTCATCAACATAGAGATAAAAAATTGACCGTCGCTGGGATAAGAAGTAATTGATGTCCTTAAAATCTGAGAGGCAAATAGCAATACACCTAGAACACTACCCTGCGGAAAGTTTTCATGCAGAATAAAGTGGCGTGACATAATAGAAGAGCACCGAACCTGGATAGATCTATTTGACGAATGCATTTAATGAAAGAGGGAGTTATCCACGGAAACCGAGCGAATGGAGTTTAAGGAGAACTCCAGTTCTCCACGTTGTGTTATGAGCTTTTTTAAGATTGGAAAAGACACCAAGAACCATCCCACCAGTTGAGAAGGCTTCCCGGATGTCATTGTCCAGTTTTAACAAGGGATCCGCGGTCGAACGATTTTTGCGGAAACCAAACTATAAGTTCGAAAAAGCCTGGCGATTCTCCAGAACAGGGAGAAGGTGTCCTGAAACCATTTTTTCCATTACTTTATATGTATGACATGTCAGCGAAATTGGTCTTTAGTTGTCTGTCAACTCTGGATCTTTCTCAGGTTTGGGGATAGAGATTACAAAAACTGTAGTCCAAATAGATGGAAAAGAAGATTCGATTCAGATTCTGCAATACAGATCCAGCGAAAACGCTGATGCCGAGGGGAGAATATGACGGAGAGTAATGGGGAAAAACATGTCTGGGCCAAGGGCACCGTTTTTGCTATTCACCAGAAATTACAAAGAAAATTACAGAATCTAGTCTTACATTTATCTTACGATTTATGTACTTAAAGTAGTTGGTACTACGACAACATTAGGCGTTGTGGATATGCAGAAAATTTTTTGACAACTCCCAATTCATTTTCAGCTTTCTTCTCCAAAACTAATTTTCTGTGAACACTCAAGAGACAAAGTCCATTCAACCTAGATTCGGTCATCGTCGACCTTGCTAATGTTTTAACTCTTCTCAAAGTGCAATGATCTTTCAATTGTGTTTGTCGAACATGGTTGAGTTATTGATATAAGTAAGGCATTTTTAATTATTGGGAAAAATGCCGTTGTTTTCTTAATCACTTCAACTATTTCCAAATTTTTTAGTTTCTCACGGTCAAGCTTCTTCTCCCTCCAATTCACATACCAGAGTTCAGCCTCACATTGAGGTCCTCTCAATTCATAAAAGTCTTCAAATACTTTGATTTTCTCTTCAAATTCCTTATACGCAAGGGCAAGCATCAGCGACGGATGAAGTAATAAAAGAGAAAAAGCTGGTGAATTCTCTTCCGAGAATCTGCTCTCCAAGGAAACTGTGAAAGAATCCAGGTATGGTATTAGAATAGTCCTAGTCCAATATTCCTCATCGGTGGTAGCAGGAGGATTCTAGCGATGTTTCTGGCGATCCACCACTCTTGGTGGCTGAAGCTCAACCATAAGATTTTAGCTATCTGCTTTACCCTTGTATAAATTTCTTTTATCGTATCGTTGCTGTTTGAGCGGTGATCTTTCACAAGGGAAAGAATTTTCTTCACATATTCGACTGTAGATTATTAACGACTGCGTATTCAACAAAGCCTCATATTTGGCTATAATGCAGGTTGAAATAAGAAAACAGATTGAGATTGTTATGTTGATGAGTGAGCTGATCTTTCTAAGAAGACATGCACACGATGATATGTTTAAGTAACACAGTGTTGTTAGTAAGTTCGATTAACCCTATTATTGCTAGGTAGGTTAGTTTGTTTGGGCGTAAGAGACTGGAGACATATTTGACGGAAATGATTAGAGTTATGCACTACTTTGATACGTTCATGCAACTTTGCTTAAGTTAAATTTGATATTTAATGTAAATTTGAAAAATATCATGTCTTTGATAGGTTGTATACATTGTTAATTTAATTAACTCTGCTCAGGTACCCGAGGTTTAAAATTACCAACGACTAGAGCATTTTTTTTGTTTTTTCCTTCTAAAATCATTACGTCATGAGATATGGGGTTGAAATTGGAGAATTGGGGAAGTTAGGGGGTTATAGATATTGCTGTCACATAAAATCCACCTTAGCTACACTGTGGGCCTCGTGGTGGCAAGTTTGTGGTAAAATTTACCAACGTGTTCCGTTTATGTTTTTATTTGAACCAACGTGTACCGGTTATGCTTTTCTCTGTGGTATATATTACCGACGGATACCCTT
>JABUQX010095813.1:0-10000 GCA_015478945.1 Trachelipus rathkii | reverse complement strand
AGAACGGTGTTTGTTATTTTATCTATGCTTTTTTTAATGTTGATATGTATATTATTAAATTCTAGATTTTTTGCTCAGTCGGATTCTCAATTCTTTATTTAGTGTTAAGTTTCAAAGTAGCATTGAAATTATCACTCAACACCGCCTCAGTGTAAAAAGTTATAGTTCAATTTCATAAGAGATATGGATATTAGGAGATTCCTTGGTACGTAGGTTTTACTTTAAATATTATATTTTATAAAATTTTGTGTATTTACTCCTAAAAAGTAGGGATTTTGTAACACATGATCTTACTTCTCCATATGAGTGAGGTTCGTATTCATTTAAAAAAACTATTTTTCATTACAACACAGAAATTAGGGTTTTCAACATAGTTTGCTATACTTTCAATTTTTTTCTGCTTATCATCTTTGAGCTTAGTAAAGTTAATTAGCCTATGACAATATGTAGCAGGAGATTTACAGTAGTAGAACATATATATATATATATATATATTATTATATATATATTATATATATATATATAATATATATATATATATATATATATATATCTATATATATATATATATGATATTATATATATATATTGTTTGCCGTAAATTTGAAAAGAAAGACATAAAAATGGAAATCAGTAGCGAGTGAAAATGAAGAACAGTACCAATAAGTCAACCAAAGACTACACAAGAGGCATCCCTCCTACTCGCATATTTCGCCATGATGAAGAACCCCAATCAGGCCCTGTCAAGATATGGGTCCAGATTTTGGAGCTAGCATTTCAGTAAGATGACAGTCACGAAAATAACATTGGTAAATACGTTGGCATTCATCTGATGATTTCGACTGAGAAAAAGAAACAGTACTGAAAGATATTGGATTCCACCTAAGACCTATAATTTTTTGAAGATGCTACCCACTTAAAGAGGAAATTCAATTATGAATGGTTGGAGACATATTCACCTTGGCTGACATACTCCAGGCTCCTAAAGGGAGCATTTTGCAAGTTTTGTATTTTATTTCCACCAAATTCGGTCAGAGGGGCCCTAGCTCTTTTAATAATAAGACCTTTACTATGATATAATAAGTGTTCATGTGGTGTAAGAGAACATACAAACACAGAGGGCTAAACGCTGTTGAAAGCATGCAGATTGTTCTACAGGATGTCCGGTAGACATCCAAATCTAAATTTAAATTGCGATTAATTATTTTTATTCTTGTCCGATCACATCAAATTTTTCTAGATACTTGTATAGTCGGGCGAGATGCATCTTTTTTACTTAGATATTTTTTTTTTTTTTAAAATTAAAAAAAAAAATTTTTTTTTTGAAAGCTTATTCCAAGAACAAATCCAAACCTAAAGATATACAAGAAATTATCTCAAGTAAAACATGGTGCATTCTCCCGGACGACATATGCCCTGAAAATTTCATTGCACTTCCGCACCGAACAGAAAAAAAATTACGCAATTTTTTCATTTCAAAATCCCCAAAAAAAGTGGGTTTGGAAATTGGAAACGCTGAGCACAAAACTCAAAAAATCGAAAATATACTTCTGTACTATCGTAGGTAATGGACATATCTAAGCATATTTCAAGTTTGAAGTCATTTAAAAAAAAATTCTGGAAGTTGATACGAAAAATGTACAAACATGGGTTTTGAAAAATTGAAAATTCTTGGAAAAATGGACTACCAGACACAGAAAAAACACTTGGGAAAACAACGTTTAGGGGTAAAAAACCTTACAGTTTTGGTGTTATATGATAGGTCAAAATCGGCTTGAAAATTCCATTGTACGTTCATTTTTAGGGGAAATAAGGGCTCAGCCCAGCAAAATATTGGGATCATTGCCCTTATTTTAACCAGGAATTCGTAAGAAAATTCATAGAAGAAATAAAAAAAATATATTGCTTCAATAATTCATTTTGTGTTGACATTTTCTGGGCACGGCCCCATTTACCGCTTTGGCGGTAAGGCATCATGAGATGACGGGGAGTGTCAGCCAGCATTTGTGCCCCGACTTACGAATACGGATGCCGGAGATCCCATTCAATGAAACCATTTTGAAAAGGGGAAGGAAAAATTTGCCACATACCAATTCAGTTCAGAATGTTCCCCGGAATAGCATCAGTTTCTCTAATGTGGCCATACTATAAAGGAAAGCATCGTTAATAAAGGTAAAGGAAGTGTTCGCGTATAGCTACTTAGTAGATAAAGCCCCACGATATTTTCTGGAAAGGAACATTTCCATACAGTTGCGCTATTTCCGACAAAATCCGATGAAGTCAAAGAGGAATTTATTGGCTTTTGTAGAAACTGAAAGGCGGCTTGAAACCGCAAAACCAAATGGGCGAAAACCAATTTTGCCGATTTCTGTTCACCGACCGAAAGACTGGATCCCGAAAATGGCGCCCTTTTGGTTTCACTGGCTGTTCTACCGAATGTCTGGCAAAGAAGGCAGGTCATCCAAAAGCCGAATTGGCCCGGGAAAAAGTATAATAAAAAAACATTGGTTCTGTCTTTGCTTCTTCACACAAGTAAATTTAAAGTTAGGGTATTATTTTGGGGAACACAATACCAGAAAGCCGCAATACTGTGGGGAACTATAAAGGCCATTATTACGTTTTTTCGCGAAGTCGGACTTTGAGGGAAGAAATTAAATTTTGCCAAAGATTTCCCCCAACCGCTGCCAGACCAGAATTGGTCTGAACAACACCAATGCATTCACGTGTTTAAGCGAGCACTTTGACGAAGATTTCAAGCCAATTAGGAAATCCACCTTTTCCATATGAAGGGGAATACAGCCAACAAGAAAAGGGGCGCTTTTCAGTTACGGCAAATTACGAGCGCATGTAAGTCGTCATTCATTATGGCTATTTGATATTGATTCGGTGAATACTCTTTCCGAGGATAGAGCCAGGGTTTGTAAATGCCTCCAAATGACCAAGACCTGTGGATATCGTTTCAAACCTCGCAGCAACACTTCAACATATGTGAAATTGGGTTAAGACCAATCCGAAAGATGAAAGAAAAAAAAATCACCGATAAGTGTTATAAATGCTAATCAAATCGCCGAGCAACTGGTACTTGATCTGAATATACCACGGATTATTTGATAGGCCAGCGCACCCGCAGCAAACAATTCAGCAACAAATCAAACCGAGTTCTGGGGGAAAGATCCCTTAATAACTCCGTATTAAGATTCTAAACCTCTTCTTGAGGAATTACGATTTTCTACCTGAAAAACACTTGCTTTTATGCGCCATTAACCATATTCTACATCCTTTCGCACATGCTACTCCCATAAACAATCGAATGAGTTTAAAGGAAAAAAGCACGCTTCATTTTCATCAGTTTTTTACACATTCGAAGGCATAGAAGAAAGAAGCTAAACTTTGAGTACCAAAATTTGGAAAGGAACCAAAAACTGAAAGTAGTGAAAGAACTAAAAGATCTTGTTGTCTCCGAATCTTAAAGGAGGACTGAACCCTTTCTTTTCCCGTCCGACCGAAAAAGGCTAATTGTAGTTGATACTAATCGTCCGCAGCCATGCCCACCATACAGTTAGAACACTCTTTTAGTACTCTGCCGACAGATTCAAAAACTTGGGATGCGAAAAGCTCACTATGGAAGGACGACAGGGTTAAACAGATCTGGCTATGAAAAAATGTGGACCAGAAAAAATTGTGTTTGACAGTATGATCTAATTGTATTCAAACAGTTAGTTGATAAATTTGAGGTTGAAACCCAAGGAAATTACTTTTATTTAAAATAATATCAATTGAACTGCTCTAAATGTGAAAATTTATCCATCATTGGATATTGTATTGTTTTTCATTTGTTTTAATAAAAAATAATTTTTTTAAATATTAATCACTTAATTATCCATACAAATATTTTATATTTTTATTGCTTCTTTCAATATATATGTATGTATCAGATATGATAATATATATACAATATATTATTACATATCTGCAACTAGGATGTATTATATAATATAGTATATAATATTATATTATATTTATAGATTATATATATATAAATATATATATAATATATATATAATATATAATAACCTCTAAAAATTTTAAAGCGCCCCCCCCTAGCCGGAAACCCTGGACGACGCCCATGTATATATATAATAAAAAATATATATATATATATTATATATATATATTATATAATAACATTTTTATAGTTATTAATTTTTAGTGATGAAATATATATATACCCTCCAAATGGTGATATTTTGATATGTTAGGAATAGAAATATTTCCCGGCCTAGGATCTCTTGCTGGAACTATAAAAAAGGCATTATTACGTTTTTTCGCCGAGTCGTTTCTTTGGAAGAAAGGAAAATTAATGCCCAAATATCCAAAAACCTGTGCCAGACCAAGATTGGTCTGGGAAAACCAAAACACAGTTGCATTCAGGTGGGGTTTTAAGGAAGCACTGGTAACCGAATGATCCCAAAGCATTTTTTAAGAAAGCCTTTTCCATGAAGGAAATCCCAGCCACAAGAAAAGGCCGCTTTTCAGGTTTGCATTCAGGCATGTAAGTCCGTCATTCCATGTATGGCTATGACTAATGATCTGAAGTACTCTTCGACTGATAGAGCCAGTTGTTAAATGGCTCTCCAATCCAAAGACCTTGGATATTCGTTCAAAACCTTCGCAGCAATTTTCAACATATGGGAAATGGGGTTAAGAAGCATCGGAAACAGATTCGAAAGAAAAAAAATTCACACGTTCAAGTTGTTATTAAGTGCTAACGGCTCCTCCAGTCCGCAACTTAGAATACTGATTCGATAAGAGGATTATTTGGAAGTACCAAGCCACGCAGCAACCATCAAAAAGGCCAACCCAAGAATCCAACGGGAGTTCTGGGAGAAGATCCTTTAATAACTCCGTATCGAGATTCTAGAACCTCTTCTGGGAAATTTTACGATTTTTTTCTATCTGAAAATACGAACCTGCTTAGGCATAACAATATCTAGCAATCCTTTCCACCAGGCTACTCAAAACAATCGATGAGTTAAAGGAAAAAGACAGCCCTTCATTTTATAAGTTTTTTACACTTTCCGAAAGGCATTGGAAAGGGAAAGAGGCTTAAACTTTTGAGTACAAATTTAAAGGACAAAAGAAAAAACTGAGTAGTGAAGACACTATAAAAGAATCTTGTTGGGTCCTCCAGTCTTACAAGGAAGACTGAAACCTTTTTCCTATTTCCGTCGACGAAAGAAGGCTTTGACTGTACTAATCGCTCCGCATGGGGCGCCACCTAGGCAGTTAGACAAACCTTCTTTTAGTACCTCTGCGAAAGGTCAAAAAAACTTGGATGCCGAAAAAGTACTTCATTGGGAAGACGACAGGTTAAACGCAGACTGGGCTAAAATGAAAAACTGTGCACAAGAGAAAATTTTTGATTAGGCCAGATAGTGATTAGTGTAAGCTAATAATTAGTTGATAAATTTGAATTGAACCCCAAAGGGAAAAAATTACTTTTAAATAAATATAGGAAACAGACAAATTATCTTTTCCAATACCAACAATGGATGATGGTAAATGCATTTGGGTATTTTCATTGTTGTAAACAGAAGTCATTTTTTAAATAATTAATCCACTTTTATCCTTAACATACTATTTTTTAATTTGTTCTTCTTATCAGTATATCAATATATATATATATTATAATATATAATAATTAATATATATAATTATACTATATATATTATATTTATACTACATATATATATAATATATAATATATTATTATATATATATACTATATATAATTCTTAAAAATTTTAAGCTGCCCCCCCCTTGGCTTTTGGAAACCTTGGCCCCGACGCCCATGTAATTATACTATATAGATACTATATATTATAAACTATTATATATATATATATATATATATATATATATATATATTATATTATATTAAAAAAATAATATATATTATATATATACTAAATATATAGATTAATAGTGTATTGATATGGTTATACATATACCTCAAATGTGGATATTTTGCATATGTAGATAGAAATATTTCATTTTATATAAAAAAAAATTATGTGGCCCCTCTCCATGATTTCATTTCATTTTTCCTTTTGTAACGGCACTAGAGGCAGCACTCTTTACAAATTGGGCAATAGGTTTAGTAAATATGTGATAACCTTTCACTTAAGTCTTCATCGGTGAATTAATAATGAAGAAATATTTCCATTTTTTCAAAGAGTTTATGTTTTTTTTTATTATATATTCAAAAAATATGGGTTGTTTTTTTTCTGGGGGGGTTCTTATAAAAAAGATACACCATCTGTGTATTCCTATAAAGGCATTCTTTAAAACAGAATTTGTCTCTCAGGCATGAAAGTTTTCCCTGCCCGCTCAGTCTGCATCCCTGTTGAAAATGTATAGCCATCAATATATCCAAAACAATAACCGTAGTTCTATCAAAATAAAGTTAAATAAGTTCAAGTAAGCTCTGAAAAATTGACAATCGACTTGCTACACCTAATGTGTGAATTTTTAAAGAGGTGTAGCCCCTGACGGCAGGAAATAAGGCAACTTTCATTCGTAGTTCGAGGTGTTGTAGATCTGATAGTTATACTAGCTTTTTGTTAGAAATACTGCATTAGATTTTTAAATATTACATGATGCTAGCTGAGTGATGAGGTTAGAAACGGTTTTTGGCTTAGGTAAGGTTTTTAGCTGAGTAATGATTAGGAAGTTAGACAGAAGAATATTTGCTAATGTCAACGTTTATCATAGTTCAAAATCAGTATAATTTGATCATGCAGACACCTTTGATGAAAAGAAAAGGTAGTATCAGCTCATAGTTCAAGCATGGCTGATAATTCCTTTAATAGTTTGGACAGCCTTTGTTAGGGAGATGTTGTTAGATATATTCTTTTAAAGCTGCTCATGAAAATTGATTTGTTTTTGAAAGCGGGATAGCAGTGCAGCCCTGCTTCGTTGGCGGTTTGTGGAACCCGACCAACTTTTTTTTTTTTCTTCAACGAATATTTTTCTAATTTGTTTAATTATTGGCAGAAATATCACCTCTCATATAGATATATATAATAACATATAATATATATAATATATATATATAATCATATATATATATAAATAATATATAATATATATAATATTTACATATATATGATAATTATAATTATATTACTAATATATATAATATAATATATAATATTATATATATACTAAAGTAAACATATATCTAAGCCGAATTTTTCTCATCATTCCGTTGCAAACTTTTAATAATGCAACTTCTTCTAAAATTCTTTTCGACAGCTATGGAACGAAATGATTTAGGAAAGTGGGAAAAATTAATAAGGATAAAACTTTTCGTGCCCAAGTAATGTCTCAATCACGTTCGTTGAAAAATAAACGAGACCAAAAAGAAATTCGGTTCGTTTTTTAAAAAATTTTTATTGTTCTTGTGAAGTCAAGTTTCGGTAAATTGCCTTCTTTTAATAATAAATCTTAACCAAACATATACTATATATACTATATCAGAGTGGCGCGGGGGGCCTATAATCTTTTATATTGAGTGCGCCTATGCCCCGAACCTAGTGCGCTTAAGCGCCTATGCGACTATATTTTTGCGTCACATCCCAATGGCGCCTAGCAGCCTATGCGCCTATTCGCCCTTTGCGCTGACGACTTTGCGAGCTCGAGTGGACTTTCGCTAATTTATTTCCGCAAAGTAAACTTTATAGCGATAAAATAAAAGCATGCTATTATAAGGAAGAAAAACACACTTAATAATTTTTGTAATAACACACCGGTAACTAATAATATACACGTCCTTTCTCCTCCCTGTCCTTGTGATCCATGTTCTTCCCCCCAGGCAAGTTGCAGCTCGAGCCGCTGCGCAGGAAGTTGAAAATTTCAGAGCCATAGTTGCCAATTTATTTGTGTTAAGAACTCTGAACCAATATTATATAATATATAGTATATATATTATAGATAATAGATATATATATATATAATATACATATATATATAATATATATATAGTTTAATATACTATATATTATAATATATTATATATATATAATATAGATATATATATATATATATATTATTATGTACACTTGGTGTTTTATAGAATGGAATTACAAGTTTCGTAAGTCATACTTCTTAAGGGTAAAAAAAAAAATGTTTGTTCCTGTCATAGGCCAGCGGCTACTAGCGGCACAGACTTGGCCTCGTGCCCGCCCTTTGCTCTAGGTCCCCGCCTTTTTAAAAAATTGGGTTGCCGCCATTGCGCTTTTCGGCCACGAATGATAGTGCGCCATAGGCGCACAGCGCATAGGCGCAACTTTTGGTCAGACGCAACGGCCAGCTCTGGATAATATATATATATATAAATATATAAATAAATATATTATTACTTAATTATAATATATATATAAATATATATATATGATAATATATAATATATATTATATATTATATATATAATAGTATATATTATTAATATATATATATAATATACATCTATATACAGAAATTATATATACTTGTATATATTATATATACTATATATATATTAAATACTCACTATAATATAATACATATATTTATATATATAAGAATATATAATTATATTATATATATATAGATATATAATATATATATTCTATTCTGAATAATAAAAAATGATAATCCACACCTAAGCCCAATATTTATAAATTTCTTAACTTAACCCGAAAAAAAGTTTTTATTTCAAATGAGCATAACTTAGTAAAGAAGTTTAGGTATATAAATAGGTGTTTACTTTTTTTACTTTGGGAAATAGATTTTAATATTTTATTATTTTTCCCCCTTTCCCCCCAAAAAAATCCCCGGTTTAAGAATATTTCTATTTAACTGTTGTTTTTTTTAACGCGGTACTCTTTTTCCCCCGGTAAACTTAGTAAACCATAGCCCATTAATCCTTTCCTTGGAAAATAAGTAAAACCTTTACGCCACGTTTTTAACGCATCGTAAGATTACTAAACATCTATTTTCAATGTACAAGGTAGGTCCGGGGTGGAAGGTTGTGAGAAGTTACTGTGCATTAGCTTTATGCAACTGCTGGCGGAAAATGTGCAATGAATTTTGCTAGAAATGCCCTGATAACCTCATTTTTCGCCATCTATCTGTTTCCCCCTATTTTAGGATTCCCTCCAGAAATAAAAACCAAGATTTTGTTCACCAATTAGGTTGTTAATGTTATAGTCAGTTAGAATGGGGTTCAAGTTTCTTTTTTTTAAATTTCGATTTGGGTTCATTTTTCTCCTATTTAACTGTGGGTGCAAGATGCAAAAGAAAGTAATAGTATGTCTATATTGTGCTCGAAAATTTGATACTCGGAGATGAAATGAAGAATCCAAGGCAAGGTGTAAATGGCGAAACTCTGAAGGCCCATCTTCGCAGATCTATTCTGATGTCCCTGAGGTGGGAATCTAGTGTAATGCTCAGATAAGAGTAAGTGCTCAGCCCATGCAGTTCGTTCCAGTTGCCACTTAACACGCTTATTTAAAATTTATTCGGTTTTGAAATTTTTGCTGCACTGAGGCACTCTTTATGCCTCATTCTAGAATTTACATGGGATTTTAGCACTGTGAATGCATGTCTTTATAATTTCTAAATGGTTTTACCCGATAAAATCAAAACCAAATGATACCTCTTTGTTGGTAGAAAATGTTCTTAATAAGTCAGGTATTCTAAAAACCCCGGGTTCCTTTCAATATTTTTAAGAATACGCTAGCTAAATTGTGCAGATCTAGGCAGATCACATTTCCCTCTTTCATCCCTTTAAATTGTACGTAATTGTGAGCTTTGTACGGTTTCGTTAATTAAGTCAAACCTTAATCGTCATCTTTAATATTGGTCTCTAATTATGTAATTCCAAATACTTCAAAAGGACAATTTCCTATGGTATGTTACTATTCCAATAGTCTCTCTTGAGTGGTGGTGTGGTGTG
>JABUQX010095811.1:20000-21291 GCA_015478945.1 Trachelipus rathkii | reverse complement strand
CAGATAAAAATAAGGCCTGAAGATTGTCACAAAACCGGTTTTTCAACCGAGGACGGACACTTCCATTATCTCAAGCTACCATTCGGTATGGTTAATGCCGGAGCAACGCTTGTAAGGTCAATGCGCAGGATACTGGATGGAATCAACGATGTCGACTTTTATATCGACGATATCATCGTCCATTCCCAGACCTGGCGCGAGCATACGATCACGATTAAGACTGTTCTTCAAAGACTTCAGGAGGAGGGATTTACCATCAGGCCGACGAAGTGCGAGTTCGCTTCGTCGAGTGTTGAGTTTTTGGGTCACTTTATTGGCAATGGCACTAAGGGGTTACATGAGGATAATGTGGTCAAAATTAAGAAAACAGAGCCGCCTAAGAACAAAAAGCAAGTAAGGTCTTTCTTAGGGCTCACTGGTTATTACCAGGATTTTGTGAAAAATTATGCACAGATTGCAGCGCCATTGACCGACTTGACAAAGAAGGGAGAGCCAACGAAGGTCAGGTGGGAACCCAAACACCAACAGGCATTTGAGACATTGAAAGAAGCTTTGAGCTCGAAGCCCATATTGAAGATGCCAGAGTTGGAGAAGACGTTCACACTACAAGTGGATGCATCTGGCACTTCATTAGGATACGTCCTTTTACAAGAAGATGGAGGAATTCTCCACCCGATCGCTTACGGGAGTAAAAAGTTGTCTGTGACACAACAGAGGTACTCAACTTTGGAAAAAGAAGCGTTAGCGATCATAATGGGCATTAGAAAATTCGAGCCATACCTCTATGGGAAGGAGTTTATCCTCCAATCTGACCATAGACCGCTGACGGCTATGAATAAGAAGAGGTATGAGAATAATAGAATAATGAGGTGGTCTCTATATTTACAAAGATTCAGATTTATCTTAAACCACATAAGTGGGAGAGACAATGTTATAGCAGACTACCTAAGCAGATCATATGCCGACGACACATCTGGTCCATTATCAGAAGTCTCTACTGAAGAAGGAGCACTGAGTAAATGAGACCAATGTTTTAATCACATGTACATAAAGCAAAATGTACCAATTTGCTTCAAAGGGTGGGCCAAAGATGTAATGCAATTATACACGTAATATATAACATTGCTTCATTTATGTATTGTAAAGTAATGGCCAACATTGCCATTGCAATACCTCTTTCATTTTTCTATATATACGATGTATGATTGTAGCGGCTCGTCGAAAATTTTGTAAATATGTTTGTATTTCATGAGTAAACGACAGCCAATGAAAACTTGTTTTTCGAGACTTA
>JABUQX010095811.1:15000-17500 GCA_015478945.1 Trachelipus rathkii | reverse complement strand
AGGTCATTTTATAGGTAACTTGTTGCCCTGATTCCGAATATGACCTCCGTTTTCCTAGATTGGCTCTAGTTTTTGAGATACAGGGTGGTCACAAAAATACATTAATAACAACAATTTATGTTAGGTTGTAACGTAATTCACAATAAAAAAAACACGAAAGATATATATCAAATTGTTAATGAGTAAGTACATAAAATTGCTTAATAGGGTGCAAAACATTCAATTTCAGATACAATGAAATCACAATTTAAGCATTACATATCGTTGTCTATTATGCATGTCTTCTGTGTGCAGAATGTGGACAATCACGTTGAAGGCTCCAAAAATAGTCTTCCATAATGTGTATCCCATCTTCCTTGGTATCTTTCTTCCATCACTTTGATATCTTGATGGAACCTCTCCCCTTGTTCCTCACTATAACATCCTAGATTATCCGGAAACCGATCTAAGTGACTATGTAGAAGGTGAACTTTTATGCTCATATTAGCATTCAAATTTTTGAAGTCTGAAAGCATTTTCTGTACGAGTTCTACATAGTTGGCAGATTTATGGTTGCCCAAAAAGTTCTGAACAACCAAGACAAAACTTTTCCAGGCAGATGCTTCAATATCAGTCATGGAATTTATGAAATTGTCATCCTTGATGATTTGGCGAATTTGAGGGCCGCTAAAGATTCCAGCTTTGAGTTTCTCCATACTCAACCATGGAAAAAATCTGCAAATATATTTGAAACATTCACCATCTTTGTCTAGAGCCCTAACAAATGCTTCATCAGTCCCGACGTTTGATGGGCAGTGGTGGCGAAAAATAAATTTTTCCCCTGTCAACCAGTGGTTCGTTAATATTTGATGCACCTACAGTCATATTTTCCCTAGCAGGCCATACAACTTTTTCCCAGTGGTCTTCTTTAGCCCTACTATCCCACAAGCATATGAAACAAGGGTACTTAGTATATCCGCTTTGCTGCTTCAAATCAACGCATATAGACCACTGGTGTTCATTATATCTAAGCTTCTGCAAGATCATTCTTATATTTTCATATTCCTCTTTCAGTTTTGTTGAGTGACCTATTGGAATCGATGCATAAACTATTGCCATTGTTCAATTTAACAAGACACACCTCAAGCTTCTCGTTTGAACTATCCATAAACAATCGTCAATCTTTCTTTTGGTCGGTATTTAGGTAACCCTATTTGGAGTAGGGTCCAGGAATGTTCCTACAGTATACTAGGTCTTCTTCTTCTTCAATGAAATATGGAAGAAGTACTACCTCTCTTGTCCGAAAAAAAGTTATTTTACATTCGGCCTTGAGACAGTTCTTTTCACTTAGTCTAGATGCTAAAAGCTCAGAATCTTGCTTGGAGAGACTTAACTCTCGTACTAAATCATTGATCTCTTCCTGGGAGAACTGTTGCTGTGTAGAAGTACTTTCTTCATATTCACTACCACTATCTGCACGTGTGCACACCAAATCCTGGATATCTTCTTCATCAGACAATGCTAGGTCTGGGAGTGTAATGAACACTGGGATGGGGACAACGTCGGAGGTGTGGTACAGGTCGCCTTGCTGATTCCAAATCCGGATACTCAAATTTACGTTTCTTGTAACGATTGATACCTTTCACATTAACCAAACAAAAATAACAGTCACTGTGGTGATTCTTTGACTCCCGCCATACCATAGGCACACCAAATTTTAAACCTTTTCTTCTTCCATTTTTCCACTGACGTAGATTTTCGACACACGTTTTACAGACCATATGGGGAGCCCAAGACTTATCTTGGTCTCCGAGTTTCATTCCAATGTATGCCAGATATGCTTGGTTCACAAAGTTAGTAATATTTCTTCTTTGGTTCTCCTGGCAATATTCACCACAGATGTAGCAGAATACATTGGGGTTATTCAAACAGTCTCTTCGTGAAGTACTCATAGTGTTCTGAAAATAGAAAAAATAAAGTATATATAAAGGTAAGCCCCTTAAAAAGAAATAAAACGATATTACTGTAAAATATGCATTAAAAAGATATTTGTATAAGAGTATATCTGGAACCCCTGTAGTTCTCAAGAACTAGAGCAATCGTAAAAAACAATGTCATTCTGAAATCAGCACACCCGATATACTACTATAAATTCGATAAAATATCCTTGGGAGCAAAAAAAAAAATTTTTTTGTTGGCCAGTGTTATCTATCTACAGCATGAGTATTTCTGTCTTCTTTGAAAGTCTCTTACTTTTAATAGTAGTATTCGGCACAGCTTTCATCGTTTCAACTAGAGAAATTCCGTCTGACAAACAAGAATTTTCTGAGCAAATATCTTAGTTCCCTCTTCAAACGGTTTGAGAAGAGTAATACAATTACCTAAAATCGCATTATAATCACCTGTCAGGCCTTTCACCTTTGTGTTGTTCGAAGCATAAGGGCTGACACCTTCATTTATTTCCCTCATCGTCTCAAGCATGTATAAACTACTATTTCAACGAGTCTGAACATCTTGCCGT
>JABUQX010095811.1:5000-10000 GCA_015478945.1 Trachelipus rathkii | reverse complement strand
ATCACTTTCGACACCATTTATTCTTACACACGTTCACTATCGGTCATACAATACTTTTGATTCCATTATTACAGAAGCTCTACCACCAACGCCGCATATCAGTAACACCTACCATAGAGCTTCCCTATTAATCCTACCATACGCCTGTTGCAAATCCATAAAACCTAAATCCACTTTATTCTTCTTCACTTTAATTTTCTCAATCATTTGCTTCAATGTAAAGATTTGATTCACACATCATCCTTTACCACTTCTAAACTCACTTTGTTCTTCACCAATCAGTCCTTCAGTCACTCGACGCACTCTTTCGACCAAAATACCAGCATATATCTTCCCTACAGCTCTCAAATAAACTATTTCACTATTAATTCTACAAGTTATCGCTTTATCCCCACTTACCCTAGTAAGCGGTACATACTGCTCTCCTCAATCCTTTCGAAAAACTATACCTCCATAAGAGCTTTGTACATTCACTTCAATTCCAATTACCAGAATCACCATTCGCCTCCGTTCTTGATCATTTCACCAATAATTTCATCTATACCTGCAGATTTACCATTCTTCAACTTTCTCACACTTCCCATTACCTCCTTACTAATGACCTAATCCCCAAAATACCTATTCCTTCTTGCACTATCAAACCCACACACATTCACTATCACCTCTTCATTACTGCCAATGTTATCCAGATTTTCGAAGTGTTCCTTTCACACTCCCCTCGCATCCATTTCATCAGTTACGAAAGCACCATTCCTATTCATTATTCTAAGCAGATTCTCCTTATTCTCATTCTTAACCTTTCGCCCTTTCTTCCAGACGAGCTTTCTATTCCCTTGTAAGTCTCCATTCATCCTCCTTCCAAACTTTTCATTTACCTCTTTTTTTTCCTCCTACATATGCATCTTTTAGTATTTCTTTTTTCCTTGTTATATAATTCCAAACATCTTTCTTTTGAAACCTCATCAGTGGCTTTTAGTACATTCAACCACGCTTCTCATTTACTTTTAACCGCTTGCATCTCCTCTTCATTCCAATTTTAGCACATCCACATACTTCTTTAGCACTTCTAACAACGACTTTCATTTGCTTCCATATTTGTTCAGTCTCAACTTGTTCAAATTCAACTGATTTAATTGCAAGCTCTCTTAAATACTTATCATTATTGCCTTTCACTTAAATCCTCATTCGTAATTCTACCCAATTTTTCTTAATCAACCTTCCTCCACCAGCCCCACTTAACTTATTTTACAATAGAACACCTAATATTACGATAAATCCCATTCCTAACTCCCCTCACTGATTTAGCATCCAACACATACTTCAGCATCTCCTTCTTCACCAACACAAAATCAATCATACTTTCACTTCGATACCATCTCTACCTACACCAACTCTAGTATAATTATGAATACTCTTGTGTTTGAAGAAAGTATTACTTACACACATACCTCTCTCCTCACAGAAATCAATCACCTTCCTACCACTTCTTCATTTTCTCCCGACACCCTAAAGCCACCTGTTATACCATCCATTTTATGATCACCTATCCAACCATTTACGTCACCCAACTATCAATCTGAAGCTCCCACTCACCCCATCCAAAATATCATTCAGATTATCTCAGAAAATCGTGCTCTCTTCAACATTACCCTCAGATGTACCATATGTCACAACCACATCTACCTTGGCCTTTTCAAACAAATATAACCATTAGAATTCTAGTACTCACAAACACAAAATCTATCACAGCTCTGTACCACAAGTTACTCATCAGAATTGCAACTCCTTCTCACCCCTCTCATTCCTTTCCACACCATCACAAATACATTTCACACTACCACTCATTTTTACCGTTTCCTTTCATCTTTGTTTCAGTCACAGCGAGCAAATCAAATTTGCCCTTTCTAAATACATCCATACCTCTCTCCTCTTCTCCTAAACATTTATTCCTCTGACATTCCATGTACCCATACTATTCATACATTTTCACCGAAAGATAGAATGCCGCTTACGGCGATCACGACGTTCTCCTAGGCACGCATTAGCATTGCTGGCAAAAGATAAGTTGTAGTGGGCAGCAAACCCAATTACCACCGTCCCTTTAGTCACCTTCTACGACACGCAGGACATACGATGTGGGCAATTCTTTCTCCCCCACAAATAGGGATATAAGGGATAGGGATGTCTATAAGATGTTGTTTAGAAGAGGGATGTGGATATAAGTATGTATAAATGATATGTGGATAAAGGTTGTCTGTTAAGATGTTGTCTGGAGAATGAGTGTGGATCTTGAACGAAGAAGAGAGAGCGAACATCTTGGCCAGTTAGAATGTCATGGGGAGAACCCTAACATTACCATAAGCCAAATGGTGGGTGAATTCAATCGATGGTGAGTATGCGCGGCTACGTCTACCTCTAATGTATATATATATATATATATATATATATATATATATATATATATATAATATAATATATATATATATATATATATATATATATATAATATAGATATATATTATATATAGCTATATTGATAATATATATAAATATATAGATATATTTATATATATAATATATATTATATATATATATACTCATAACAGGTGGGTGTTTTGGGTATATATTATATATATATATATATAAGTATATATATATATATATATATATATATATATATATATATATTATAATTTATTTGTATATATTATATATATATATATATATTATTTATATATGATATATATATATTATATAATATATATATATTATAATATATATATATATATATATTATATATATATTATATATATATATAGTATATAATATATATATATATATTATATATATATTCTTTCTTTTTCTTTCTTCTTTCTTCTTTTTTCTTTTTCTTCTTTTTCTTCTTTCTTCCTTCTTTTCTTCTTCTTCTTCTTCTTCTTTTTTTCTTTCTTCTTTCATTTCTTCTTCTTCTTCTGCTATACCAACGGTTGTGGGGTGAGGTACGTATCATCATATCGGAATAGAAAAGTGGTAGAATGACCTTATGTGAGAACTTGACACAGTCACAAAAATCAACCCTAGGGTTTCAGGAAACTGCAACGGACTTCATGTAGTGAATAACTCGCCAATGTTTAATTCATTCCTGGCAAAAGCCCACAACATATCCCCTCACAAAACCCCGCCATCACCCCCTTCTTTCCCTCTACCAAACTCACCTTATCTTCCTTCAGACATTCCTTGCTGACTCAATCCACTTTTTCTTCGGTCTCTCAGCAGGTCGATTCCCAACACACTCACCACTTAACCAACCGACTATCATCCATCCTTTTCCATATAATAAATATTATTATAATATATATATATTAATATATAATAGATATTATATATATATATATTATATTATATATAGTCATATATATAGTATATATAATATATATATAGTATAGAATATTTATAAATATATATAATATATATATACTAAGATATATATATTATATATAATATATATATAATATATATATTATATATATTATATGATATATATATATATAGTAATATATATATATATATATATATATTATACTTTCATTTAAATATATATATATATATATATATAATATATATATATATATATATATATATATATATATATATAGGGTGGTCACAAGCTATAAGGGGGGAAAATTTTTCAGTGTATCTTCCGGGAGACCCTCCCCTCCTAAAAGTTGCCAATTGTCTAAAAAATTAATTGGCAAAGTTTCAAATCAATTGAATAACGTTAACCCGCGCCTCATTGAGGTCAAAATTTTGAAAAATTGCAAATTTTTGCAAAAAAATCGCAGGTTTTCCTTCACAAAAAGAAAACCACTCGTCCTAGAAACCTAATTTTTGTTTTATCTCATAGGAAATATTGGTGTCTTGAAGTTTCACTCATCGTCTTCTACAGCATCAACGAGCATGAATTGAAGGCAGAAAGACGAGATTATTTTAATGTGGCCAATTAAAAAATCTTGTCTTTCAGCCTTGAACTCATGCTCGTTGATGCTGTAGAAAACGAATGTGAAAGTTAAACTTCAAGGCAGCAACATTTCCTATAAAATAAGACAAGAGTCCTGTATCTAGGACAAATCATTTTCATTTTATGAAGGAGAAACTGCGATTTTTTTGCAAAAAAAATCGCAATTTTTCCTTCATAAAATGAAAACTATCTGTCCTAGAAACCTCATTCTTGTCTTATTGCATAGGTAATATTGTTGCCTTGAAGTTTTACTCTTACTTTCGTCTTCTACAGCAACAACGAGCATAATTTCACGGAAGAAAGACAAGATTTTTTTAATTGGTCACATGTCTCGTCAAATCAGTGGCAGTAAGTTGGTATCTAATTTCAATTTTACTCAGTTTATTTTATAACATGCGCCAAGTGAAATTGAATACCAGAGAAGATGCAAAACTTACAATTACAGAAGCTCTAATATTTTGGGCAAGAAGCTAAAGACACCAATCAGACACTTAAAGATTGTGTTGCAAAACTTGAAAAACTGTATGGAGAGTGGAGAAAACTGCAAAAAAACGCTACAAGATCTGTAAGCACAGCTCAAAATCAAAAAGTAGAAGCTGTCAATGTAAAAATCAAGAAGAAGACAAGCACTTTTTGTTACTCCAGAGAGAAAAAGGACGTCCTGACTGCATGGAAGGTGTTGACATGAAATTTGATAAAAGACAGAATATCGAAGAGGAAAGAGACTAGGAGCTGAGATGGCATGATTGGCAAAATCAAGAGATAATTTAGGGGAGTTTCAGAGTTTTCCCTCAATTTTTCTTTTTTTCTTGTTATATAGTACTACGTTGGTACATAGTTTGATATTAACTAAAACTTTTATTTATTACAATTTTTTCATTATTATTTTTATGCCATTATCTGTGAGTGCTTAATGTGTTTATTTTTATTTATTTTTTAATTTTTAAAAGATTTGAGGATTAAGATGTAAAACTGGAATCTT
>JABUQX010095810.1:7500-10000 GCA_015478945.1 Trachelipus rathkii | reverse complement strand
ATTATTGGTGGATAATTAATCAATTTAATTGATGAAGTTACAAAATTAAGAGTGAAAATTAATCACTTGAAAAATCAGAAAATAAAAGATAATAAACTAGCATCTGATATGGTTAGTATTCAAAGAAAACATATTTGAAATTAAAAACGATATAAGGAAACGTAATGAGGTAAACTATAAAGATATAATAATTTCGGAAAGTTATACTTCGAATGATGAGCTTTTAGATCATAATTTAATATTACCTTCAGTACCTCTTGCTTCCCAAATGGATTAAAGCATTGATTCTGAAGAAATTATTACTACTAGAAAACCCATAGTAAATGAAATTATACTTAAGAAAAGTTGTGCAGATATTACTTCAAATTCTCTTAATAGCAAAAAGAAATCTCTCATTTAAAGGATTTACAGATGCATAGAAAAATTCAAAAAAAAAATTGGTTTCTTAAGAGACAAATGATCGTCAATTGAAAGACGATACATATGAAAAAACAAAAGATTTAGTTTCTAAAGTAGACAAATGACCGTCAATTGGAAGACGATATATGTGAGAAATCAAAAGATGATACGTTTACTATTGTGGTCTTGAAAAAAAGAGTAAACAAATAATTAATGGAACTAAATATTCGAAACCTAATGATAACTTAAGAAGTGCCAAAAAGTTTATGGAATTTTATATTGACAGATGTGATTTAGTTGTTAAAAATATTTACATAGGAGAATTTATCAAAAAAATTTGGATATAAATTGGTTAAATGTTGAAGAGTTGAATTGCACGAATCGCTACTATAAATCTTTTAAAATTATAACTGATTCAGGATTTAAAGAAAAACTTTTAAATGAAGACTTATGTCCTAAGGGAAAAATATGTAGAAAATATTTTTACTATCAGAAAGAATGACAACAGATGATTTTTTGAAACATGGTTACTTACAACTGTAATTATTTTAAGAATAATTTAGATACTGTAAAGAAACTTATGTTCAATCATGATCTAATATTATTAAAAGAACTAATGCTAATAGAAAAAGATACTTACTTGATAAATAATTTATCAGAAGAATGGTATAATGTATCTTTTGTTAAAAAAAAATTGTAAATGTGATACATGAGGGTAGACCTAAAATAAAGGTATCTGTATATTATGGAAACAATCTTTATCAAAAAATATTGAACTAGTGTTGCATAATGACTCTATATTTAGTATTGTTTTAAATATGAATCTTCATAAAATTATGATTTTAAATGTATTTTTTCCCTTTTTTAACAAAGATAACGAATCAATTATTGAATTTATTAATTCGTTGAAAGAAATAGAGGCATTGATTAAAAGTATTAATCATGATTCTCAAATTATTTTGAGTGATTTTAACTCTGATTCTGATGACTCGACTTTTGGTAAATTATTAAAGGAATTTATTGAAGGAAATCATTTGACTGTTGTGGATAAAAGTTTACCGAAAGATTCATTTACTTACCTTTCTCCTGCTCATAATACGACAGTATGGCTTGGCCATGTGATTTGTTCAGATATTGTATAATCTATGTTTATATGATCACTTCCTTTATCGTGTTGTTTTAAAGTAAGTGAAAGTATTCATTTCTCTAATATCGAAATTACAGATACTAAATTCGTATACTGGAATAAACTTACGCTTAAAGAATTGAACGAATATGCTACTATTATTGACTGTTTATGTGACAATTATAATTTTATGAAAAATGAGGTTACCTATTGTAATAAATATAACTGCAAATGCAAGAAACACCGAGATTTATTAAATATCTGGTATAAAGACATTTGTAAAATTCTACAAATAGCAAGTGAAAAATTTTCTGTACATATTAAATGGAAATCTAAATAAACTGCATAAGAAAGCAAATTTAAGATTCAAAGAATGGAAAAACTAATGGGAAGAAACGGGAAAGTGAAGAAGTTAATAATATGTGTATAAAAAGAGCTAATTTTAAGTTTGCACTAAAACAATGTAAAACTAATGAAAATGTAATCAGAAATGAAAAATTTATTTATAGTTTTAATAATAAAAACAAGACAAAGTTTTGGAATCTAATTAATAGAGAAAACAAGACAAAGTTTTGGAATCAAATTAATAGAGAAAACAAATCTAAAAAAGTTGTATCAAAAATAGATGGAGAAACAGATGAAAAAGAAATTAAAAAAGCAAATTTAAAAAAGTTCTTGATGATGATTTTTGCAGATCGAATATTGATATCTTGCATAAGAATGTTTCTTGGACAGAAGCTTATGAATTGTTCAATGCTTCAAAAATTAGAAAATTAATAAATAAAATGAAACCTACACTAGGTCCTGATAAAATATATCATTATAATTTAAAATTTGGAACAATAAAATTAGATAATATTTTAGCTAACTTTATGAATGCATGTATTATGTTTAATTATTTCCTTGTAGATTTGCTTAGAATGGTTATAACTCTGATCATAAAAAGATAATTATAGATATTGGACTGACTTAAAC
>JABUQX010095809.1:0-15000 GCA_015478945.1 Trachelipus rathkii | reverse complement strand
ACTATGAGTTTTGAAATGATGATGAATAATTGGGAAATTCCTCCTAACAAAATCCATTTGATCCGTTGAGATGGGGCATGTAACATGAAACTTGGAACTGATTTAGCAGGATGCACAAGTTTTTCTTGTTTTATTCATAAACTTCAATTTGTTATTATAAAGATGCCTTATTTTCTCAAAGAACAGTGTGATTTAATAAAGAAATATAGGAATATTTGTTCACATTTCAATCATTCCCGTTTTTCAGCTGTAATGAACTTAAGAAAATACAAAGAGACTTGGATCCACATCTTGCGCCCACTTATGCCAATTCAAGATGTAAATACAAGGTGGAATATAGCACATATTTGTTTCTAGAAAGAATTAAATGTTTGAAAAGACCTCTATTATAGAACAAACAATCATTTAAGCTTTGACTGCTACAAATGGCAAATACTTGAAAATTCTAAGAGTTTTGCAACCATTTCATGGTTACGGAAACTATAAGGCAAAATCAATTATATCATCAATTATTCTCCATATTTGAGCTCTCCAGCATATCTCAAACTCTGAGGATGACAGCAGAGTTCAGACTTTAAAAGAAGAGCTGAAGAAGGCATTAGAGTTTAGATTTATGGAAGAGAAAGGATCAATTGACATATACCAAAACAAGATAATTGTTTTAAGTACTGTAGTAGACCCAAGATACAAACTGACTATTTTCTAATGAAATAAGATAATTGAGTAGAAAATGGATGCTGGAAGATATATGCAATAATTGAAGGCGGAAAGTGATAATAGTAAAAGCAGTACAGAAGAAGGTTCAGGCGATGAGTCATCCATACATTTTCAGAAATGAGCATTATCTACAATAAACTTAGATTTGCTAAGTACCTCAAAATCATCAGGAGCATTAAGAAAAGAAGTTACTGCAAAGTTACTTAGTTTTAATAAGTTTGAAGAAAGTGAAAGTGACAGAGAGTCAGTTAATGTAAAAAGGAAAAAAAGAAAAATCAGTGGCTTTCAAAAGGTGAAATTTTAAAAAATTTACCAGAAAAATCAATTTCTAATCTTGGAAAAGAAGAATTACTTAATTGGAATGACCAAAGCTAAATTCCCAAACATGGCAGTACAAACCCAAAAATTACTCTCCTTTCCAGTCTCCCCTATATATTCAGAGAAATTATTTTCCTTTCAAGAAGCAGGAAATATATTTGAGGAAAAACGTTTAAAAATATCGCCCAAAACTACTTAACAGTTTTTCATTTACTTCACCACATTTCAGCAATATTTTCAAAAGTGTTTAAAAAAAGTTAACTATATTATATATATATATATATATATATATATATATATATATATATTATTATTATATACATATATACATTACACATTTTAGTAGATTTTATCAGCATTTCGTTTAAAGGAGTGGATATATACATATTATAGTATATATATATATATATATATATATATTATATATATATTATTATTATATATATATATATATACATATTATTACATATATATATATATATATATATTAGGTATTATATATATATATATATATATATAATTATAAAGTATATATAAAAATATATATATATATATATATATATACATATATATATATATATATATATATATATATATATATATATATATATATATGTGTATGTGTGTGTATGTGTGTGTGTGTGTGTGTGTGTGTGTGTGTAGGTGTGTGTGTGTGTACACAAGATTTGACTTATGGGTAATATCACAGGATAAAAAAGTTACTTCGGTTATAAAATAAATAAAATAACAAGTCTACAACAGTTGTAATTAAAAAATTTTGTGTCAAGAGGTGAGGAAAAATAAAAATACCTATTTGAGAAACGTAAAGCAATGTTGATTTATATGAATATTAAAAATATGTCCTGAGAGAGTAAATTAATAATATTAAAATCCAACGTAGTATTAGACGTTTAGATTTTCAGCGTATATCGCAATTAAATTTATTTCCAATTCGTTCATTTTTCACTTACTATTATTTTATGAATACTCATCCTACATAGTCTATTAAGCCTGTCTTCGTTCATTGTATTCTGATTCTTCGCAGAGGTTGAAAACCCTTCAATGGTACTGATTGAACACGGTAACACCATAGCAAATTAATAGACAGGTTTTGATTTGAGGAAAAAAGGGCATCAGCTTCTTTAATAACTTCAGTAAGTTCCAAGTCTTTCAACTTTTGCTTATCCATTTTCTGTCCAGCCAGAACATAATGCTCGGTATGAATTTGACATCAAGATCATAAAATTCTGAAAAACATTTTACTCTCTCACGCAAACTGCCTACGGAAACACCTAACATAAGAAAATGAAAAAGATAAAATGCTGGCACGTTGTTTCAGAAAATCTAGTCTCTAAAGAGTATGAAAGTGAGAAGATAAGGCACAAGTACAGAACGCTTCCAATATCAGTAGAAGTTTTAGCAGGATGATTTGCTTTATGTTGTCTTTTTTAGGGTGAGCAAGTTCTACTAAGAACCTTTGCAGTTATTGGCGGATAAGAGCAGATCAGCAATTATTTGATCAGCAGTTTTGCACATTGGTCTTTGACAACCTTCAAAATTTTTTGGATATGATCAGAGTACTGCTTCAAGAGTTGGTTTAGCTGCACGTTAACCACTGATTCAACTAAAGCAAAATATTACGGAAGTGGTAATAATGAAATTGGGTCTTGTTGCCGAAAAGAATAATAGAAAAGTTGTTTTTCTTGTTTGATTGTTGTCTTCAACAATTTTTATCATATTTATGACGGAAAATAGCAATACTATGATATTTTTGAGTCCAACGGGGTTTCACAAAGTTAGGCAAGTTGGGAATATATTTTCTTTTTAGGGTTGGAGTCTCTGAAAAAATTTGTCTTTATTGTGGCAATAGTATTTCAAATTTCCGAAATAATGTTTAGGTAATGACCAAATTAAACCGATGGCTTACATAGTGAAAATATAATCTTTTTTCATATTTTTCCAGCAGTTTCTTTTTGAACCCTATGTTCTATCCTGCTAATGCTGCGCAGCTGTCGTATCCCTGACCAACGCATAGACTCGGCTTCAAACCTTTTAAAAACAAATCAATCGTTTTGGCAATGGTTTAAGAACTTCAAAACCCCAGAAATTCTTCTCGAACAGTCATTTTTCAAGATCGAAAAACCTTAATGCTATAGATAATTGCTCGTTGCCTGACAAATCCGCAGTTTCATCTGCCAATATGGAGTACAAAAAAAATTTTGCAACCGCAACAATCATGTTTTTTTATGATAATTCCACACAAATTGATAAGTTCATTTTGAATCATCGGAGAGGTCCAGACTGCATTCTTCTGTCCTTGAATATGTTCTTTCAATTCCACATCACCACTTTCTATTCGAAGTTTAAACAGGTCTTCAAAAATTCTCTCATGCAGGTCTTTACCTCTTAAAGGTAAGTCATGGGTTCCAGAAAACTATGGTCTTCAAATTGCTGTAATATTTCTTTTATTTTCGCAATTATTTTTGATGTGTTGTCTGCAGCTGAATATCAACGGTTACGCTTTTTGTGATTGATTTGGCAGCTTTGGTGCAGCAGCCAAATGTTGTTGACATACTGAGAGTTCTAGCGAAACTTCTATCAGAAGAAGCAAGCTGTATAAAAGCACAAAGCTAGTTTTCGACTTTAAGCCAATATGAAAAGGAAAAACACATTAAAACTTTAGAAAAAATATAATACTATAAAACGTTATTAATTAGTAATTACTACTTCATTATTCATCGATTGATGTAGATTTTTTCTTTTTCAGTTTTTCTACGAAGCCAAACCTGAAAACGTTTGTCTGGAACATATATATGTCCAAAAAAAAAAAATTCATTAAGATGGCAAGTGCCCTCCCTGCTCCCCCTGCCGATGCGCTCCATGTATATATATATATATATATATATATATATATATATATATATATATATATATATATATATATATATGTGATATGTGAAACTACATATATAAATATAAATATATATGTATATATATATATTATATATATGGCAGTATATATGCTATATCAGTGATGGATTTAAATCCGAATCCGATTCTGGGACGAACGGATTTTGGTTCTCAACCGATTCGATTCGGATTCGAACCATAGGTGCTGGATTCGGATTCGATTCGGATTCAAACATTCCGCACATACGATTCTGATCTGATTCGAACTAAAGGTGTTTGGATCGGACTGATTCAACTGGAAACATTTTTACACACGGATCTGGATTCGAGCTTGATTCGAACCGGATTCGAATCCGAGTCTATTTCTTGTTTCAACAGGATGTCAAAAAAATCAAAAATGAAAACAGAACAAAATTGCACAATCATTTAGGAGCCAATCACAAGAGTGCTTTAAGAGCCAATCAAAAGGCGTATTTCTATTATTATTGACCAATCAACGTACAAAATTGAAAGTTAAATAATTACTTTTCGGTTGGCGAAAGGGACGTAAAGTAAATTAATTTATTTATTTTGATTTTTGGGAAAGGTTGTTGTACTTATATATATATATATATAGAGATATAGAGAGGTATATATATATATATATATATATATATATATATATATATATATATATATATATATATATATATATATATATATATATAGGATCATACGTCTTTGAATCACCACCTAAAAAAATGAAAATTGTAAAGTTTGTAATTCTGGATAATACGTATAAAAGAAAACAGTGGCATATTCTTCCATTTTTTTAACTCTCAGAGAAAATTAAGTCTATATGAGTATATAGAGTATATATATATATATATATATATATATATATATATATATATATATATATATATATATATATATATATATAGAGAGAGTATATATATATATATATATATATATATACATATATATATATATATATATATATATATATATATATGTTATATATATTATATATAGATATATATATATATATATATATATATATATATGGTAATAAGATCCCTAAAAAAAATTAAGAATTAAACTAAAAAAAAAACTATAACAGTTACACGAGTAAATAATATCATTCTATTAACTAGGGAGATATTTCTACTGTAATTGAAATTAAAAAAATAACGCTCTTAAAATTAATTGGTTAAAAATAAGAAAATTGGCAGTTTTTTTGATAAACGAAGAATCTAGAGAATATGGATGAAAAGCGCCAAATGCGATTTTTTTCTTTTTAACAAGATGTCCAATGGTAAAACAAGAACGATAAGTAAGAGGTTTGGTTTTCGGCTCACCGGGATTTAGACGGACTTTCGTCCCCCTCTATTCCTCTTGCAATGGTCGGAACTTTCTAAAAGATGTAAAAGAAAAATAATATTTTCTCCAGAGCAAAATAAAAAAATTTGGCAACTTTTGCTATCGTCAACTAATGCAGGATTCAAGGTCAATCGCAGCGTACCGTGAAAAAGATTTACTAATATTTAAGGTGTTATTAATAATAAATATTAGAATAAAATAATTTTTTTTTTTTTAAGTTTTGTCGATGAAATTACTTGCTGAAATCAAAAATGTTATTTATTTTCCTGTAGAAAATTCAGCTATATGCCTAATTCTTCGAGATGTTGGCATATATATATATATATATATATATATATATATATATATATATATATGTATATATATATATATATATATATATATATATATATATATATATAGAGTATATATATATATATATATATATATTTAACTGGCACATACCTAAAAAAAAAAAAAAAAAATGTTAAAGTATTAAAAAGAAGAGAAACCCAAAACCAAAAAATTTTTAAAAATAAATTGGAAAAATACACAATTAACTTAACTTGACTTAACCTAACCTAACTCTAACCTAACTGACCTGACCTAATCCCAACCTAACCTTAGTCTAACCTGACCCCAGACCTAACCTGACCTTGACCTCAACCTAACTCCAACTTAACTGACCTAATCCCAACCTATCAACAATCAACCAACCCAACCAATCCAACTAACCCGACCCACAACGTGGAGTTAAACAAATAGGAATGCAATATTCATGTCCTTGCATGCAACTGATTAATTTGATTGTTGTCTTGTCATTCATATTAAATTCTGTTTTACAATATTTAATAGAACTTTGCTCCTTACACCATGCGTAAATAAATCGAATCAAAGTTTTAAGTGGCAGAGTAGTACCCTCCAACGAAGTTCCTTTTCTAACAGAGCTCAAAGTGCGACATGTTTTTTTGCCACAGCGAAATATTCCAACCTTTCTTATAAGTTTAATATCCATTAAATTATCACACTTACATTTCTTTTCCTTCGGAATGATATTAAATTTTTGCAAGAACGTTATAGCATCAATGTCACTATCAATATTTTTTAAAAAACCACTCTAAATTATAGACAGACATATCGACCAAAAATTAAGAATTAAACTAAAAAAAAACTATATAAATTGTGTAATATATATAATACAATACTTTCTTTCGTAAATAAAAAAAAATTATTAGCATTGCTAAGCACAAAACCTATATAATACGATACCTTCTTTCGTATATATAATACGATACTTTCTTTCGTAAATTATGTAATGATAGTAAAACACAGTTACCAACTTAACAAATCATATATTCAATAGGTGGTGATTCAAAGACGTATGTCCCTATATATATATATATATATATAGTATAAATAAATATATATATATATATATATATATATATATATATATATATATATATATATGTATATATATATATATATATAGAGTATATAGTTATATATATATATATATATATATGGCATATATATATATATATATATATATATATATATATATATATATATATATATATGACCTATTTTACTTCATCACGACATTTATTATTTTCTGACAAATGAATGCATTCGAACAAAAATTCAGCTTTAACCTAAATTAAAAATAAGAAAATATTAATTCATTTTAAAAATTTATTGTGAAGTACAAAAAAGTTACAAATTTAAGAAAAACAATTCTTTTGAACATTTATTGAGAGAGAAAAAATACCTTATGATAATAATTAAATAGTAGTTAAAATTAAATTGTTTTATTTTCAGATATACATTTTAATATACTTTTAAATAAATCCTGACCTTTGAAATTGTCTTTTCAAACACCTGCATATATATATATATGAGTATATATAAAGATATATATATATATATATATATATATATATATATATATATATATATATATATATATATATATATATATATATATATATATATATATATAAATGTGCTTGAAAAAGCGTCATATGTATCTTATAAACTATTAATGCTACAGTAAAAAGGAATACATTGCTGGAATGCTGGTCCAATTTAGTGCGGGAAATATAAAGATATATATATACATATATATATAGTATAGTATATATGAGTATATAGTATATATATATATATATATATATATATATGTTGCTATATATATATATATATATATCAAACTAGTTTACTGAAATGAAATTAAATAATTTTTTAAACTTGCAAATTTCACATAGGAAAGTGTAAAAAAAATAAAAAACAAAAAAAATTATTGTTAATACTTATAGTAATATGATTAAAAGAAGAGCAAATCCTTTATTTATTTCTTTTTGTTAGCAAATAAATAGGACTTTTAAATTTTGCTTTATGCGGCACACTAGGGGGCTCGAGCCGACGGGGAACATAGGGATGTTCAGCGGCCCCCTAGAGGAGGAGAACCCCAGTGACACCCAACATCAGAAGAATCCCCAAACTGAGTTTTCCATATCTCCGTAGGGAGTGGGGAGGAGGAATCCCCTCATGACACCCAAATACCAAAGAGCGGGGGTTCCGAGAGATCCTCCCAGAGGGGGAATTAGTCCCACCTGCAGTTCGGAAGGCCGAGGACCCCGACCCTGCCATCGGGGCGGTTATACCTGCTTAAAAGCAATTGCACAGAAAGTCTATTTATTTAACGAGTAACCAATAAATAAAAGGTCTCTAAATAGGCTCTCTAATCATTTTACTATATTATTAACAATAATTTTATTTTTTTTTTTTACATTTTCCTATCTAAAATTTTACCAGGGTTCCAAAAATGTATTCTTTTCGCTGTAGCTATTGTAGTTTTTGAGATATATTTTTTTATTATTTTTTTTTTTTTTGTATTTTCCGCACTAAATTAATCCAGTATTCCAGCAATGTATTCCTTTTCGTCAGCTATTGTAGTTTTTGAGATATGAGGCTGGCTTTAAACTGGGGCCTCTTCAATTATATATATATATATATATATATATATATATTATATATATATATACAGGCATATATATGAGATATATATATATATACATATATATACAGGCATATATATATATATATATATATATATATATAATAGAAATGTTCATTAGTAAGGATGTATATAAATATGCAGATTAGTAGTAAAAAGAAAACTGATTCGAGTTTTTGATTCGATTCGACTATTCGATTCGAACTGAAGGCGCTGGATCCGATCTGATCCGAATTGGAGCATTTCCACACACGGATATTCTGATCTGACTGAATCTTAAAAGTTGCCGGATTCCGCCTATCACTATATATATATATATTATACATATATATTATATATATATAGAGAGAGAAGATATATATATATGTAGTATATATATTATATTATTATATATATATATATATATATATATATATATATATATATATATATATATATATATATATATATATATATATATATATATATATATATATAATCTCTAACAACTCCCAGGAAGGGCTTCGCCCTGTCAGTTGGTCCAGCATCTTCTTCTTCTGGCCCGAAACTCTTAACCCTAGAGCACCTCCCTAGAACATTTCTCGGCGCAATGGTTTCGACGCCAGTCCTCGAGTTAAACACTCTCAGGTAGGGTTTTTCGCCCTTTCGGTAGAACTAGCATCTTCTTCCATTAGGCCTCAAAACTCGTTCTCCCAAAGCTCTCCAGAAGATCCTGCTTCTAGGCCATAAGATTCCATATATATAAATATAATTTTGGAAATTAAATTTGAATTTAATGTGAATATCTTATAATCTTATATTTTGAGGTATATGTGAGTAAACTTTATTTAAATAATACTGAAGGTATGTGATACACTGTATGAATACTACACGAGGCTACTATATTATTTTGTTATTAGATGGGCTATGGGTAATGTAAAATAAATCCCTTCCAGCTATTTCTGTGGCGCACGGATAGTGGTAATTTTTTATCCAAATGTGGTAAAATATGGGCCTTGTTAGACCTTATAATAAGAGAACTATGTATGTTGACTTAAGACCTGTCTCACTATTGAACTTGGGCCATTGTGTTTGGCAAATATAAAATTTAACTGGAACAGTCTTGATAGGCCCTGGCCCATGCGCCGCTTGTGTCTTTATTTTTATTTTTTTTATGTTTTTAAAAACAATTTCTTCCCAAGATTTAAACCTTAAAATTTTAAAACCTATAGGTCTATGTCGTGAGTATCACAAATATGTGAATTAGGCCTTTATCAATCTATGGTTCTTTATTTTTAGTTACAGTAGTTATTAATGTTATACTGCATGTGTGACCATAACTTAGTTATTAAGTTATGTGGATGGTTAAAAATGAATGATGAAAATTGCTCTTAGGAGTGTTGCTGCCTCAAAAGCTGAAAGAAACTTCAGACTTTTTTTCATTTTTGATCCTATCATCATGTTGGGTCTCATTCTTCCTTAGCCAGGTTATGATATTTGTTAGGTATACACAGAGAAAATCTATGTAGAATTAACAAATCTTATCATAACCTGAACTAGAATGGCCCTAAAACGAGCACGAGGCCCACTAATTTTTTTTCATAAGAAAGTCAATTGGAAAATTTTAAACTTTGAGAGGCTCTAACTTCTTTTTCAACTACAAATATTTTCGTTTTTTTAGTCATTATTTTTTTAGAGTATTTTATATATTCTGTGATTTATAAATATATATATATATATATATATATATATATATATATATATATATATATATATATATATATATATATATATATATATATATATATATATATATATATATATAGGTTATTCCCCTTGATCTTACTCCAGAGCAAATTTTGAAGGGAAATTTAAACAAGAGAATATAAATATCCCGTTTAGTTTTTTGGATTTATACCATATAAAAAAACAACATTTAAATGTATTTTTTGAACTTCACCATAGTCAAATATATATATATATAAAATATAATATATATATATATATATATATATATATATATATATATATATATATATATATATATATATATATATATATATATATATATATATATATATATATATATATATATATATATATATATATATATATATATATATATATATATATATATATAAATATATATATATATCAAAACCACAATAGCTACATGCAAAAGGAATACTTTTTCAAAATATTAGCAAAATTTTATATTGTGATACTTGTAAAAACATAAAAATAAGATAAATACAAAACAAATAATTTAATAAATTAAGTATTAGCTGTGGTATTAGATTTAGCAATTCAATACTCCAAAATTATGGTTAGGAAAATGTAAGAAATAAAAAAATATTTTTTTGGGGGAGCTCGACGGTGGGGATTATAGTATATATATATATTTTTAAATATATTGCTTATGTATTTTTATCTATATATCTCTAAATTTATATATTTAGTATTTATCTTTAGAGAGAGGTAAATATTTATATATATTATTTGTAAAAGGTATTGCAATGTAGGGGGTTTGAGCCGAGGGGAACACTGTGGACGTTTCCATACCCCCGTGGGGAGGTGAGGAACCTCTATACCAAAGAGCGGGGGTTCCGAGATCCTCCCCCGAGGGGGGAATTAGTCCTTACCCGCGTAGCGTTCCCCGAAGGCCGAGAGACCGGACTTCTGCCATCGGGAGCGGCATAAATCTGGGGTACTTTAGTTAAAAAATAATTAGAAAGTCTGAATATTTTAAAGAGTAACGGTAAAGCCCCTAACAGGCTTTCTTAATTATATTACGTAATTACAACAATAGTTTTTTTTTGTTGAATTCCAAATCGTCATTCGAAGAATGTGGTGATCTGAGATTTTTTGCACTAATTGCATCTAAAATAGTATTTGTTTTTTCCGCACTAAAACAATAAATATATTTGACATATCTCAAAATAACTCCTGTTTTATTATATTGCATTCTTTGAGAAAATCTAATAAAACATATTCGTTTCCTGTTATTTTAAAAATATCGTCAGGTTTCATCTACAAGTTAAGCTACGCCACGGTATGGCTAGGCTAACACTAGCCTAACTAACAACAGTCAATAAATTAATAATAAGTTTAAACCGCATATTTTAAAATTCGATGTGGAGTTTAAAGCGATCTTTTTTTGTAAATTATAAAATAATAATGTTTAGAAGGGAATAAAATGTATTATCCTTCTAAAATAATAAATTCGGATTAAATTCAAAATTTTCTCTGGAGTAAGATCAAGGGAAATAAAATATATATATATATATATATATATATATATATATATATATATATATATATATATATATATATATATATATATATATATATATATATATATATATATATATATATATTATATATATATATATATATATATATATATATATATTGTAAACGAAATGAACCAACTATGGAAGAAAAGTTTAACTTAGATTCAAAATTTGGGAATGAGGCATTGTTATTGGAACCAACACAGAGAGGAACGAAAGTTTACTAACGGTATAAATTAAGAAAAGGAAGAAGTCAGGTAAAGAGTACCAAGTGAGGGATAGATTAAAGGAGTAATTAGAAACCCGTATTAAAACGGTAAGTAAAAGTGCAAGTTAAAATTGAATGATTTGTTTACAAAAGATTTAAGACTTTTGATTAAAGGCATTTTATGTATTTTTAGGGGATGACTTCGGGACGTAATACAAAAAGTGAGAAGGATTCGATGTAACGGGAAAAAATCAATGTTTACAAATCAGTGAGAAGTAGTCACTGCTGTGGGAAAATCAGTGTTTGCAAATAAGTGAGAGGTATTCTCTACTACAGGACAGATCACTGTTCGTGGGAGACAGTATTTCATAAACGGGATTCAAATCGAGGATTTTTGTGTTCAACAGGAAACCAAATCAGATGTGTGTTGTGTCACTGACGAGGCGTCAGGTCAACAGGGTTAAAGTTGAGCACAGGTCTTTTCGGGGGAATTATGAAAAACAGAGGAACAGTAAACATTGCGGAAGGAGTTTGAATTACGGGATAAGTATTTATAAGATTATGTTGGTTTATTGCCTGAAATAGGAATCAAGGTAAAATATTTAAGCATTTAAAATTACTTTTTATTTTAAAGAGTGGAAAACACAGGAATAGTAAATATTTTAAATATGTTGCTGTTTATTTTTTAAAAGATTGTGAGTCACAGAACAGTGAATATTTTTTTTTATTTTATTTTGAAAAATATATATGTCCAGAAACGGTGTTTCTTTTATCTCGCATTGTTTAAGTTGTATTATACACAGATATAAGGATTATGGAATTTTATTGTTCGGAAATTGTCTTTTAAATATATAGTCAAAAATGAGTTTGTCTTAGAATTTCACCTTCCTTCAGGAAGGCAAGGTTGCTGTAAATTAACAGAAAATACTTAAGAAAATAGTCCGCAGGATAAGCGGTAAGTAAAAGTTATTTGAAAAGTTATATCCTTTAAATAGTAAAGATTTTTAAAGAAAGGTTGTTAATTGTAAAATATTTATGCATTTGTAGGGGCTGAGCCAGGACCGAGTTAAAAAAAATATGTATATTATTATGGAAAAATTTGTATCCGTTGGATTCTAACCTTGGGCCATATTTGTTTCCCTATTTTTCTATTAAAGCAAATTGTTTCACCAATGAGACATTTTATTATGAGTATTTTTAGTTTTCAAGATATAATTAAGATTTCTTATAATACATAATTAATCGATTTTAGTAATGTTAAAACTTTGTAGAAATCCATATTTGTACACTTTCAAATCACAATGTACTTGTAATGAGAATGTAAGGTGTTGATTTTATATGGATTGTTTTAGGTATTATTATTATTATTATTATTATTATTATTATTATTATTATTATTATTATTATTATTATTATTATTATTATTATTATTATTATTATTATTATTATTATTATTATTGTAAAGTTAGCGGTAAAAAAAATAGTATCTAACAGAAATTATTGTCACGTTGTGTTTTAGGTTTAACTGCTGTCTTGTTAATAGTAAATTTTATTTTTTTGAGAATGTGTACAGGGACCACCACTGCACGCAAAAAAAAAGACTATTGTTACGAAATGAACCAACTATGGAAGAAAAGTTTAACTTGGATTCAAGATTTGGGAATGAGGCATTGTTATTGGAACCAACACAGAGAGAAGAACGAAAGGTTACTATCGGTATAAATTAAGAAAAGGAAGAAGTCAGGTAAAGAGTACCAAGTGAGGGATAGATTAAAGGAGTAATTAGAAACCCGCATTAAAACGGTAAGTAAAAGTGCAAGTTAAAATTATATGATTGTGTGTTTACTTTATGCATTTTATGAACCGAGGGAAAAATCAGAATTAAAGGATTTTATTTATTTTAAACTATACGTCGGGACGTAATACAAAAAGTGAGAAGGATTCGATGTAACGGGAAAAAATCAATGCTTACAAATCAGTGAGAAGTAGTCACTGCCGTGGGAAAATCAGTGTTTGCAAAAAGTGAGAGGTATTCTACTACAGGACAGATCACTGTGGGAGACAGTATTTCATAAACGGGATTCAAATCGAGGATTTTTGTGTTCAACAGGAGATGTGTGTTGTGTCACTGACGAGGCATCAGGTCAACAGGGTTAAAGTTGAGCACAGGTCTTTTAGGGGGAAACATGAGGAACAGTAAACATTGCGGAAGGAGTTTGAATTACGGGATAAGTATTTATAAGATTATGTTGGTTTATTGCCTGAAATAGGAATCAAGGTAAAATATTTAAGCTTTTAAAATTACTTGTTTATTTTAAAAGAGTGGAAAACACAGGAATAGTAAATATTTTAAATATGTTGTTGTTTATTTTAAAAGATTGTGAGTCACAGGAACAGTGAATATTTTTTTGTTGTTTATTTTGGAAAAATGGTTATATGTCCAAGAAACTGCGTTTCTTTTATCACGTTGCATTGTTTAAGTTGTATTACACAGATATAAGGATTAGAATTTTATTGTTCGGAAATTGTATTTTAAAATATATAGTTAAAAATGAGTGTGTCTTAAACTTTCATATTCCTCCTTGCTGTAAATGATTAAAGAGTAAATAAACAGGAAAATACATTTATTACTTAGTTATAAATTAGTAAACAGGTTATAAGGTTATATATTGATAATTGAACAAACAGGTTTATTTTAAAGTTCTATTTGTTTCAGCATCTTTTTGTTTCAATATATATATATATATATATATATATATGTAATTTTATATATATATATTATATATATATATATATATATATATATATATATATATATATATATATATATATATATACATATATATATATATATATATATATAGGGTTTGGAAAACGGTTTTAATTTATTTATTTATAAAAAACATGTTTTTTTTTTTTTTTTTTGTTTTTTTAAATTACCTCTTTTTATGTATATTAAAGATGTTTTAAATTATACGGTAGTACCAATACCCCTTCTACGCCTAAATATTGACTATTAATACGGATTTTATATATACAGAGTATATATATATATTATATATATATATATATATATATATATATAAATATATACATATATATATATATATATATATATATATATATATATATTGAAGCGGCGCAACGCGAAAGCGTTTCTCAATGATAAATGCGAAAACGGTTAAACAATCAATTTGAACTGAACGAAGTAAATG
>JABUQX010095808.1:0-7500 GCA_015478945.1 Trachelipus rathkii | reverse complement strand
TAATATAGCTTCTTAGGGTTACGAACCTACGAGTGGGGTAGGACATGGTCTCTGAAGATGTATCCCAACCATTCCCAAAATTTTTAAACAAGATTCTTCTATGCCTAATTCTTTTCTTGGAACATAGAAGTAGCGAGAGATGAGTTCGAAGCCCATTTTCTTAAATTTAAACCAGCCTTTTCAAATAAGGACCTTGTTTCAAGAAAATAGTTTTGTATTTCCTCCTCGGTGTCAAATGTACCGAGAGGTTGTCAACATAAATTTGCTCTAAAATGTCATCTTTGTATGCCGTTTGGGATTTATTAACATGGTGGTGAGGACATAGACTGCTATATAAATAATTGGACTTAAAGTTGTCCATAGATACTAATTTATACGCTATAATATGTGATTTACTATATAGTGAGATATTGAAGGATTGTAAGGATCTCTGACTTCACATATAGGAAACGAGTTGATAATCTCGATCCTTTCTGCTAGCGGAATGCTAAAAGGCTTTTTCTACTATTTTAGACGAAGTATTGTATATACTTTTAATTAATAATCAATAAATTTTAATATAATAATTTCCTACAGATCTTACTTTATCAAGGACATGGACACTTAGTATAAACGAAATTTAAACTGTGATTAGGTTAGAATGAATAAAAGGGTGGATATAAGCAGCTCCATAGACTAAACCGAGTTTTAGTCATTAGAAAAATATTTAGCGACTAACTATACTTCATGAATTTATGATAGGTTATTATAGTTGTACTATAGTCATTCAGGATGAAAGGGGTGGTATAGGTTTTATATTCCTACATTGATAGTCAAGGGATCAGTGTATCCTTTAATTATATCTGTTTGTATATAGGATTTTTAATTATTCTGGATTATCGGATATTCCTGACCCGTTTTATTAGTACATTATAGATATCCAATATACGTTTTCTGACTAAATGATATGATAACATCAGGATATGTAGGGTGAATGTATTTGTCACACTGCACTACTAGGTCAATATAGACCACTTAACATATATTATATCTCCATGTTTTCAAAAGTACGTAAATTTTTTACCTATGATAAGATATCAAAGGAGTTTATTTTTTTTCAACTAAAAGTTAAAACATGACTCATACGCAGTGACAAAATATGACTCTCAAGACCATAGAACGATCATGATTCATCTATGGGGGTTTTTATTTATAATATACTATATATTCCTCCTCATCGATTATTAATTTACGGTAGGAAAGGGTAATTAGGTATAGTTACCTATCAGCCGAGGATAAATTATTTATTATTTTCTATAATTTTTTTATTTTGTATACGTAGATCTAGTACTAAAGAGCGCATCTTCTCTAGCTGAAGTCTGATCAAAAATAGTTTTTATAAGTTACTTAAAAGTAGTAGCTGTAGTTTCTGAGTAGTCTAGTAGAAGAGACACATTCCTCCTTAATAATTTTGGTAAATTTTTATCTCAATAAATATTTGAGTGGTAGTAGTACGTATCCACAGTACACTTTCTAGTTGGTAACTGGCATAGGTATTGCAACTTAGCAGTCTTCTCACAGATATATTTCAGTAAAAGTTGAGAGTTCAACCAACCCTCACGCCGAAGAGTACATAATATTTTTCAATTTTGTTTGAGATTTAGGCAGTTATTAAATTTTAATTTCACAAGCGCTCTATCTTGTAGGCGGAAACGATTACCTTTAATAAATATTAATCAAATTCCATGATATCTATTGTCCTACTCTCATTGAAGGAAAAAAGTTAGACGCTAAAAGATCATAACACATTATTTCAAATCTTGTCACTCTCACTTCGATCTCAGCATTCGACAGGGAGGGAATGAGGGGATGGTCGGCTACGACATTTGCTGGAGTCCTCTTAGAGGCTTCAAGATCATACTTGGTAATAGGCTTTTAGAGACTGTGATGTCCCAGGCGGTCTTATCGTATGAAGGGTCATACACCACAGTATAGAAATTTATAAATGTATTGAAAACTTCTGATCAAATTATAATAATATAAATTATTAATATAGTATAAGTTTATACAAAAGAAAAATGAGCAACTCAAAAAAAATTTTATATGTTCTTATTACGTTCTACAATTAATTTTAATAAGTATATTTAATTGGAGTTATTAATAACTTTAAATTAGAAAGTATTCATTTATTGTTTACTAGTAATTCAAATATCTAAATTATTTAATATTATCCATATTAGATTTGAAGGAGTGTTTGATATAGTTTGATGGATGAATCTATATTGAATTAATTGATATTATATTTAATTTATAAAGAATGAAATATATTATGTAAGAACATAACAACGGTTATTTTGAGACATCACAATTTGTTCGAATATGTCATGGGGCGTTTAAAATATATGCATTATACCGTCTGACATCGCGGCTCTTACTGATTATATTTTGTCCGTCTTATAACATGGACATCATTCGGTCGTTCTTATGGGTGTTTCACGATTTGGCCTAAGGAAGCTACCACGTCGCCTGTGACACCGCCATTGAAAGTGCGAGATGTGAAATAGGGTATTTATAATTTAAAGAGTCCCTTCAGTCATATGTGAAGGGAGAACGATAAGTATTAATACTCACTATAAAATATATGTAAATTAAGTTCTGATTTATCACACTTTCATAGAAAATATATGTGAATTTTGCTACTAATGTGCCACGTTTTCATTACAAACAATATAGAAATTTGGATTTGTAAGTCTCCTTTAGTTTACTACTTGTGGATAAATGAGATGTAAAATAGAAGTGATTTCAAAACTACGTCCCAACAAACAGACCAAATTTTCCAACGATAAAAATACAACTATCGACATTATATACTTGGTCTTTATTATAGACTTCTCTACTTTAAATATAATTATTTTCTATATATCCTATCAAGATGAGTAAGAATATTGATGTTTATATATTGGGAAGATTTAGAAAACAGATTCGGAACTTGTAATTCATCACAATAGTCTAACTTGAACAACATTTCAGAAAGATTAGGATAAGATTAGTTGAAATTAATGATAGCCGCAGATTGTCTGGAAGACTCATTATTAGTAGTGGGTAATTCACACAAAAAGGTTTAATTTTCGGAAACGTTATAGAGCATAGTGCGTAGTGCTTTTATAATGGAAAAAGTGATGAATATGTGATATTTTCTCCTCATACAATAGGTACATTTTTTTTGCAAGGATCATGGCAGGAGTTCTGCGCTTTTAATGCAATCACTCGATGAGACATTTCATTGACAAACTACGGATGTGAGTGTTACCAATTTGTTTTATTTCATATATACGTTCTACGTATGTAGATATATGAAGGTCAGCAATGTATGGGAAGGTACACATCCTTAATATATTTGTTATTATTATATCGTAACCTAATTCTAGTAGCCCTCCGTTAATCGAGGTCGGACTTCTTGTTCACATATACAATCTATGCCGAAACAGATAGTGGATGGTTTGTCTCGGTTGATTTGCTTAAATTACGTATTCAGATTTTTGAGCTAACACGAACACTCAGAGCTTGGCTTCTTTGGGTCATTTCAACTTATTACGTAAATTTGATCATCGACTTTCAATCGGTTACGCGCTCTGCTTGTTTTACTTCTGTGTGCCACAATATATAAGGCTCAGATAGGCAACTGGCTCGGCCTACCGACGTTACACTCGAGCCAGCATGTATCTACACAATTGACACTCTTGTTATATCTCGACATTATGGGTGCTCACATGCTTGTGTAGCTTCTTCTGTTGCTTCTACTACTACTCTTCTTCTCTATACTATCTTCATCGGTCATCATATCAACTAGACTTTTCTTGCACATCTCAATACTTGCTTCTTTTCCCGTATGGTTTTCTATAACGGCTCGTTTCTATTCATCGCCATAACTTACCGCTCCACCGTGAAAGCACCCGTCGCTGTAGCAACCTTGGTTTCGTCGTCATTTTTCATAGTGTGGTGTAATTTACGGAATAGAGATAAAATGTTGGATTATTCTCCCCTCAAAATTATGAGAGTTCTATATATAATTTAAGCTAAATGTAGGCGATATTTGGATTGGAAATTTTTTACTATTCGATTTCAAATTATAAACCATTAGTATAAGGGGGGCTCATACTCACTCTTTTGATAATTAATTATGGGGGGTATTTAATGATTGTTTACACTCATAATTTTGTAGTTATGCTTATGTAATAATTAATTGTAGTAGTCTCTCACTGTTGTGCATCGGGAGTAAGACTTTTCAGTTCTCATATCATTGAGCTGTATGTCAATGCGGTGTATTACTCTATTGGTATTTAAGAACAGATATGATTGCTCTTGGTATTCTGCTCCATATGTCTCTTTCCCATTTTCGCTCTATGTCTTCGGATCTAAGGTGAAGTATGTCTCATGCTTCTCTATGGAGTATAATATCTCTTTAACTACTTGTGCTGTGTCAATACTTTCGATAGTTAGGCCGAGAAGCTCTCTAGATTAGAGATATAGATGACTTGTGATGATTGATTAAGCCGAGTAATAAAAAATGAATAAACTCAGAGGATAAATAGGGTGGTGTGACATCGTCTCAAGAAGGCTGTCGCGGTGACAGTATCACGCTACAGCAGCTTAGGTAGTGAACAAGTAACGTTAAGCATATTGCTTAGGTAGAAAAGACACGAGGGGCAAGAAACAAATGGTACTGGGATTTATTAATATATGAGGGTTTTATATTTTCGCATCCCGCATGACAACGCTAAGGAGCCATAACAGTAGGGTGGTTTAGAAATCCCCGGAGAGGATATCAATAGATTGTCGTGCATCTCATTCAGCGATTGAGTGTGTAGTCTGCTAGTTTACGTATATGAGAAGAGATGACTACTTACACTCCCAACCAGTACATCCGTTCATGTGCCAAATCTAAAAATATTGCTAAATTTTAACCTAAGCTCGATATTTATAACGATATTATATATACTCATGATTGTAAAAATTCAGAGTTTTTGATCCTTAATTGAATTAGTGGCCTTACGTTAAAAATAGCTTTGTGTGTACACGATACCTATCGTAATGTTTATTAACAGTGGTTAATTTATATTATAAAATAACTAACAGTTAACAATAACATTAAATTACATAAAAGGAAGGAATGTTTCATTATATAGCGAAATATTTATTAATAAAAGAAAATATTGATATATGAGAATAAACTAAATAAATGAAAGTGTCTCGTGACACTAAAAATTAGTTAAATATTTATATTAAAAATATACTAAGTTTCATAATAAATATTTAATAGTTATCTAGTAAAATAAGATATTAATAATAATTCAGCTCGGACAAAAATGCCGGTATTATATAGGTGAGTACCTGTACAAAAGTTATACATAGTGATTAAGATCATATATATATATATATATATAAGAGTAGGAGAGAGAGAGAATGATAGATAGATTATTTTGATAAATAACTTTAAAAAAAAAATTATATTTATTTTCGAAGCTCTGATGAAAAAAATTACAATTCTCTTTCAATTTTTAATTTATTTTAGTTAAATAGAAGAATATGAGGCTAGTGAGTTTATTTAATATTCATGTGGATGTATATCTCTTTCGCGATCTCAGTAACCGCGAGAAAAAAGTAGTAACCCCTTATACTTATTATCACATTCTATCGATCGAACCATAGTAGCTATGAGGTCACGCTCGGCCTTGGTACTCAGTAAAAGAATATTATCTCACGAACCACGATCTTTGTGAGGAACCATAATGCCTCGTCGCAGGATGAGAATGCCTGCGCTCTAAATCTTATTACTAGGTAGAAACGTATATATTTAAATACCCTAAAACTCGATGAAATAGATCTTATAAGTACATGATATATATATTTGTATAGCCAGGTATGAATAGGGTAATTGCGATATATCATAAAATATAACATATTTAGATATATAATCTACGATTAATATTGATAATTTTTAAAACATCATTCTAATTATTAGTACTCACTTCTACTAGTATACTTAATTCCGGACAATAAAATAATCGATTATTTATTTTAACCAAGATTATTAATATATAAAATAAATATATATCGTTTAACTATATTATATATAAATATATATATATATATAAATATATTAATAAAATATATAATATATCTTATTAAATATATATAATATATTATATATTTATAATATTATACATTAATACTAATGTGTTAGTCTTGTACTAAGTACTTCTCAAATTTTTAAATATTAATATATAAATTAATTATTTAAGTAATTATAACACTAATTTTTCAAATTGAGTTATAATATAAAACACATCACCATAATTAATTTTATATATATTAATAAATATACTATACAATATACTAATTAATTATAAAAACGATGAGTATTATCACTGAACAATCAAATTATAATTTTTTCATTTATTTTTTATAACAACTGTAAACAAGAGAGAAAGGAATAGATGTATTATATATTGTAAAGATAATTTATAAAATAAAATTATATATATATATATTATATTTATTATATATATATATATATATTAATATTAATTATATATTTAATATATAATAATATAAATATAGTTAACGATTTTCAAGAGTTAGGCTGTATGCACAAAATGGGAAGAGTAATATGAGATGATGTAATCACATGTGCAGAGATAGAGATGAGATAATAAGAGAGTGAGAGAGTAAGAGTAATAGAGGAGTAGAGGAGTGAAGAGTAGAGAGAGTAAGAGGAGAGAGAGAAGTAATATTATTATTACATGAAATATTAATTTAATAACTGAGTCAATGGTTGTAGATATAAAATATATTGTTTCCTATTTTATTTACATACCAAAGTCTGAAAAATTATCTAAATTACTTAGTTAATTATATATATATATAGAGAGAAGATGTTTAAGTCCTTCTGAGTGCTGACTTTTGTTCGTGCAATCACGTCGTTTAGTGAGAATTTTAATTCTAAATATCAAGTCAGATCTTTTTCAAAATAATTAAGTAAAAGGAAATAAATATATATTATTAAATGTGAATATGAAATAGAAATTTCTATTTTACTGTTAACGATTTATAAATTAGTTATATATTTAATTTTTTTCAAATTATTTCTTAATTTAAATAAGCTGGCGTTATATTGATATAATAGAAAAGACTGATTAAATAATATATATATAATTATATAGTATTATATATATTAATATAATATATATCATATAATTATATAATTATATATATATATATATATATATATTAAATATTAATTAATAGTTATTAATTTAATATAATTATAATTAATTATATATATATTCTTATATATATATATTATATTAATTAATTAATTATATAATATATATATATATTATTAATAATATAGTTGTAATAGTGTTTTATATTAATTTATATAATATAAATTTAATGTATTAGCCTAGTTGTAACAAGACTGAAAGATAATAAATAATAAGAGAAACCATCTCGCCATTT
>JABUQX010095807.1:25000-29145 GCA_015478945.1 Trachelipus rathkii | reverse complement strand
TATATATATTATAAATATATATATTATATTATTATAATATATATACTATATATAGGGTATTTATATATAGTGATTTGGATGATTAATTCGTCATCGTGTAAACATCAACATATTTTATTCAAAAACGCATCCTTACAAATTTTTTTCCGATATTATTATTGACCAGATTTAAAGGCGTTTTTTGATTTGCAAAGAATTCTTTCAACGAAGAAGAAAATTCTTCACTTTTCCATTTCGAGTTTTTGATCAAATATTCTTCCAAATGCGAAGACAACTTTTCTAGCAAATTGGGGAATTTAGTCTCCGATCCCGTAAGATGGCTCTTTTTCAGTTCTTATTTCATTCTTGCAGCTATTTATCTTTGGACTTCCTTGGTGACGTCATGAAAGTCGTTAAAAAACTGGTGTTCTTTCATTTTAATGTTTTCTTTACTTATCATAATTTTTTTTTGAAGAAATATATTTAATTTAGGTTATTTCCCAAAGAACTGGGGAAATATATAATCTTATAAAATATTAATAATTATAGAAATTTTATTTTATCTTGTTGTGACGTCACTCCTCGAAGCTGATCATGTTTTCAAACATTGGTTGTTATATAGTATATATTGATAAATAATCATATATTATATAGTAAAATATATCATATATATATATATATATATATATATATATATAAAATATATATAATATATATATTTATTATATATTAATAATATCAATTATAGTATATATTATATATAAACTATAACACTAAAAAATCCTAATTAATAGCCTTATAGGCTTAAGTCTGTGCTGTAAAATGTAAACAAACCTCAAAACTGAGGAATGTTCATTTGATTTTTCATCGAAAATGAACTCAAGAACATCCTTCGATTTGGAAGAAAAAAACTTGACCAAATCTAAAACGCCTAAGTAAACAAATGCTAAAATGGAGAAAAAAAGACTGTCTAATACATTTCGCTCCTCAATACCCTGCATTAACTTCAAATAAAAATTCGTATGATATAAAAATATATATTATATTTATATATATGTATATTATATTATTAATATATATAGATTATTATATAATATAATTATTATATATATTATATAATATTTAATAATATATATATATATATACTATTAATATACTATAATATAAGAATTTTCGATTAATATGTTTCCCCTATTAATTTAACTCTGCGCTCTAGTTGCAGATTCTTTATCACTGATATCATATATTTACTACTAATCTTATACTATTATATATATATATATAATTATGATATATATATATTTCACGATTATATATATATATATATATATATTTATTATAAAAATAGTTATAATGTGCGTAGATAAATTTTTGACACGGGTAAAAACTATAGTGATCTTTTTATATATAATTTAATATATATAATATATTATTATATATATAATATATATAATATATTATATTATATATATAATATATATATATGGCTATCACAAATGTATAAGGCAATATAATATTACCTAGACTTAAAAAAGAAATTAATTTATTTTTACCGATTGAAAATTAGTATTTTTCTTTATGTCAAAATGGGTGTTTATTCAGAACCTACCGATTTGAGAAATTTGCACTGAATTTCCTTTATTCCTCAATGAGAAATTAGTAGCTCTTTTTCAATTGACATCTTTGCCAAATCATTTAATCAATCTTTCATCACTTGTCCTGGATCTGACGTAAGATGAACCCCTCATTTAGGCCAAGGAAAGATCTCCCAAACTTGCAAAATAATCGACACTTCCATTTTTCATTTTCACTATTTTATTTGCAATTTATTTTTTTAAAATGTCATTTATCAAAATATACTATTAATTTACAAAAAAGAGCAAAAAAAAACACATAACCCTACTCACCTACTTGAAATAAGTAACTGGTGTCATCGGAATCTCTCTCTCTTCTTTCTTATCTCTTCTCTCTCTCTCCTCCTCTTCTTCTAATATTATATATTATAGTATTATATATAATATATAATATTATATTATAATTATAATATATATATATATTATATATATATCATATAACTTATCCATTAATACTATATTTATATATATATTATATATAAAGATTAATTAAAATTGCAAGTGAAACACGTTTCCAAAGAAAATTAAAAAAAAAAAAAACTATTTCTATGGCAAAATCTAACGACCGCACTTCAGGCTCGCTGCCTAATCATTTGCAAGGTATACGAGATATTTTATTCAGCATACGCTCCAAGAGGCAGGTAAACCAGTAAGATAGGGCAGGCAAGCATAAATAGCTCATATTTGGTTTTATATTCTTTAAGATTTTGAAGATTAATTTTCTTGTTTTTTTATATTAACATTTTTATATTTTTTATTTTTTGTTTTTTTTTTAATATTATCTTTTCTTAAAAATACGACAGCACTGCCGTTTTTCTTTTCTTATTCCAAGACTGAATATATATATTATATATATATATAATATAGAGTATAATAAATTATACATGGTTGATAATATATAATATATATATAATATTATAATATTTTATAATAATATTATTATTATAAATATCGTAGCTGAATAGATAAAATCTTTGTTGAATTAAACGCAATAAAATCACTCACCCCTCGGGTACAATAATTATTAATAGATGGAAGGTGTATATAGAAAAATATTATTTTATTTTCTTTATTAACCTTCTTTTGTAGTTTGGATCGCAGCATCAAATATATAATATTAGTTACGTCATTACATTAGATAGGCCCCAGTTGTTTGACACTAAGATTTTAGGTGCACTGTACCGCACAATTCCCTTTATTAATATCCGTTTCTAAAACAATTAATCTGTCATTTCTTTTAATATACAATAACATTGTTTTATTTTATTTTTATGAATTTTTCTAATTTTTTTGCTGAAAAGTAATAGTATCATAAAGATTAAACATTTAATTATGTGTTTAGTACATAAAAAAAGAAAAAATAAACTCCAAAAGAACATTAATTATAGTCTAACACCTTTAATTTATTACAAAAATTAAATATATTTCTGTGTATTTCTCGGATCTGTCGGACACATCTTTATGGCATTAATCTCGGCTGCCTAAATCGACGTGGTCGTCTTTTCTCCTTCGGCTTCAGATATCGCCGGGAGGAGAAAGAACTCTTATTTGTTGACATTAAAGATTTTAAATAATATAAATTAAAAAATTAACATTATTAGTCAGTTATCTATCAAATGTACAGCTAATGTTTAGGACCTTCACAATGAATAAATACACACAACGGTCAGAGATGTTTTGTTTCTACTCTCATAATAAATAATAGCTTTTGCCTCCTAAGAATTCTTAGCTATTATACAATAAAGATATAATAGCATTTCTAATACGGTAGCCCAACATTTGGTGCATCATCGGCCTAAGTCAAGAACACCCAGCCTTAATTACTACAAACATACATTTTATTTTTTTTAATTTTTTTTTTTTATTTTCAAGTCGGTTTATTATTAATGTTCGAAACTTCACTAGATTTTTAGAATTTATTCATTTATAGAAGATACGCTATTTTTTTGGGTACTCAACAGCTTGTGCCTTATGCCCACCATCGCCGATGACGTCAATTCTATAGGAATGCATATAGTCTCCCTCACGAAAGTTATCTTTCTCTCTTTATTTCAGATAAATATTAAAATTATAATCATTTAATTCGAAATATATTACTTAACGCAACATTAACATTATAAAAATACTTTAAGCAGATAGATTTTCGTAATAACACATAAGATAATTAACTGATGACACATAAAATATCGTATGTAAATAATTTATAATAATTTATATAAATTTTTCATCAGGACCGAACATATTATTATTGTAAACTTAATACAATTAAAATATTAATTAATGTTTTAAAATATGAATCCTCCAGGCAGGCATTTTTTAAAACCCCTAGACTCTAGGTCTGCACATATTAGATAATTTAAATAAAAAATTTAATATAACCTAAAAAATTAATTATAAATTTATTATATTACATTGTCTTTCTTATTTAGGAAAAAGAACTATTCTTGCATTAACGAGATCCTCACAAAAAAACATGTTTTACACATACGATTTTTTCATTGGCCGCTAAAATTTTTTACAAAATATTTTTCT